>AWOL01S0038495.1:4811-18415 GCA_000715115.1 Nicotiana otophora
ATAAAATTAGTTCATTCAATTACTACCATTTACCAATAATTTATCCCACCATCATTCTTGAACAATCCATAACTCCAAACATCACATACATGACCATCCATCCACCCTCAACTAACAAAATTCCATCAAATAATCACTTTTCAATCTCTACAATGGTTATGTATTTAAATTGAAAACTTATGGATTTCAATTACCATACCATAAGTTCCAATACTTAATTCATACTCATATTCTCATAATATATCCATACATGTAAGTCTAAGGGTGTAGGATTACCTTTTGGAAGAAATCTTGCAAAACCTTCCTTTGAGTTCTTGAAGAAATTTCTTGAAGATCTATGTATTTTATGGAGGATTGGGTTAGTTTTAGGGTGGAATTGATGGAATGAAACACCAAATTAGTAGGGATTACTCACCTTGAAGATGGGGGGAGTTGGAGGTCTTGAGAGAGTGGAGGAAAACCCCAAAATTCGGTCAAGAAAAATAGGGTAAAATGAACCCCGAATGAGTATATAGCATTTCGGGCATCATAGGCAGTGTGGGGCGCTACTAATGGCCCAATTTACAGAACCTCAAAAATCCCAATGCCAGGGCTAGCGCCCCACGCTACCCTGGGTGCTGGCGATGGAAAATCTTTTCTATTTCGCTCGAAAATGGGCATAACTTTCTCATACGATGTCCGAATTCGATGATTCTTTTTACCCCGGCTCCGTAATTTCAATAAGGATCTAATGATGCAATAAAAACGGAATTTGGAGCTCGTTTGCTAAATGTTATACCACATATACGTGAAGAAATGACGTCGTTGAAACACTTTTGACGTCAAAATAATGCGGTTCCCCCCCATAGGTCTCCTTTGATACTCGAATACGTTATTACCGAATACCGTTGTCGCACTGTAAAATATTAAATTATTAGGAAATTTTAACAGGGCCTTACATAGGTACTGGAGGTGCATGTTGTTACCCTAGGACTCCAGGAGACTTTAGCACAGTTCCTGAGCATGTTTGGCACATTGGTTCAGGCGGAGTTGATTTCGGTTACACCAATTACTTCACAGATCGGGGGAGAAGCTCAGACTCCCGTCGCCCATACTCCAGAGCAGCAAGTCCACATTGGTCAAGTTTTAGGTGTCATGACAACACATCCCATTGTTCCAGTTCAGCCCGTGGTTAGGGGCAGCAACATCTGAGGGAGAGCAGCTTAGACTTGCGGGGTTCAAGAAGTATTACCCTCATACTTTTAGCGGTTTGGCTTCAGAGGGTGCGCATGGGTTCCTAGGGAGTGCTACTATATTCTCCGTACTATGGGTATTGTGGAGACGAGTAGGATTGCTCTTACTATGGTCCAACTTAAGGGAGCGGCATACCAGTGGTGGCGACCGATGCAACTTCACTTTTATGGGTTCAGATTCCAGGAATGTTCTTGAGAGAGTTTATTAACCAGACCTTTAGGGATACATGGCGCGTGGAGTTTGAGCAGCTACGTCAGGGCACTATGTCAGTGTTAGAGTATGCCGTTATATTCAGCGATTTGTTCAGGCATGCACCTGTTTTGGTTTCTACAGTTAGAGAGCGGGTCCATAGGTTCATTGAGGGGCTTGGTCATGATATCCGGTTCAGCATGGCTCGGGAGTTGTAGTCGGATGTTCCATTTCAGCAGGTCGTCGAGATCACTCGCCAACTAGAGGGCATGCAGGACCAGGAGGGAAAGGACATGCGGGGTTAGAAGAGAGAGGATAGGGAGGCTAAGAGGCCTCGCAGACCGAGAGGATCTACTAGTCCCTATTTTGGAGGCAGGGTACGCCATGGTAGAGATTTTGTGGGTCAACCAATTCAGTTTGCACTTCAGGCTTCGCGCGGTGTTTCAGATATCCATGGGTCTTAGAGTGCCCGTGCCAGACAGTTTCCACAACCACGCCAGCGGAGAAGTTGCTTTGAGTGTGGAGATATTAGCCACATGGTGAGAGATTGTCCCGAACTCCGAACAGATGTGTCACAGCGGGGTATTCAGGCTACAAGTTCTGCTCCAATTGCTGATATCCCTACACCGCCAGCTTGGGGTGTAGGTCAGGCGGGCAGAGGGCGCCCAAGAGGGGGAGGCCCAACTCGTTGATGTGCCTTTTACGGTAGGGCTGAGGCTGCTGCACCAGATGATGTCGTACAATCATGGTTTTGATCTATTATAGAGGAGCATCATTTGTATTTTATTTCGGTTCTGCTTATCGGGGTGAGTCCTCCTATGTTGCTTCATATATGGGTGAGTTTCATGAATTTGTACTCTTCTTATGTGTTTACCCATGTTGGGAGATTCTATAATAGTAGCCCATGTCTATCGTTTTTGTTTTATTCATTATTGAGAGCTATGAGACTAGGAATGACTTTCTGTTAGCCATTACGGTAGGGTTTGATGTGATTTCTGGGTGGGTGGTTACAATTTGTGAATTAGATGCTCTACCGGTGTGGGAGTTCAACATGTGTTGTGATCTTGGTAGCAGAAATTGAATTAGTGGAATGTTTCAGTTAGTATGATGTGTAATCTACTTGTGATTAAGAGCTGAGGTTGGGATCCTCGCGTTTCTATGAGGTTTGTTATGTTTGGACCAGGCTGTGTGCCGCGGTGAAGTTATATTAGGATGAGATCCTTGTTATTTGTTCATATACTTTGATTCTCCCTTGTGGAAGTAATTTGTGGTATGCTACTGACAGGGAGTTGTGCCTGTCGGGTTTGTTTGATAGTTCTTTCTTGTGTTCCCTCGTATATTCAGTCATATTCGTGTTGTGCTTATTGGGTTTTAGCTTTCGAGGTGTGTGCCCAAATGGTGTTGGGTGTGACTTGTTGATTTGAGTGAATAGTCATGGCATCTTCGTGTTTCTTGCATCGTTGTCTGTGTTGTGGAGGTTTGGAACAGGGTTCTAGCTGATATGAGGTTAATTGTCGGTGCTTGGTTTGAGTATGGACGAGTATTGTGATCAGAGATTTTGTTATGGACATATGTGTAGTGTGTTACATCGTGTGTTTGTATCTGGTGAGTGTAGACATAGGTTATTGCAGCTGGATGAGGCTGATACCGTATGTTGATATAGGAATCAGGTCTTTTTGTCACGACCCAAACCGATGGGCCGCGGCGGGCACCGATACCTTACTCAACCGAGTACCAACATAACATATCTTTCGTATCATTCCATCATAGGTAAATGGATCGGGGTAAAACATGAGGGAATAAACTTATACATATGACATACTGGCCTATAAGACCCAAAATGATCAATCGTACACTGAACATAGGCCGACAAAGCCATACAACCTTTTATATACATGACCACCGTCTACAAGCCTCTAAGAATACATAATTTTCATAAAGGTCGAGACAGAGCCCCGCCATACCAAACAACACACATCTAAGTCATACTGACCAAACAAGCAACTCCGGAGCAAATGGAGTGCACCAACATCTTTCGCTGAGCTGATCGCCTTCTTGGAGGATTCTCGACCTGTCTATCGAGACCTGCGGGCATGAAACGCAGCGTCCTCAGGCAAAAGGGACGTCAGTACAAATAATGTATCGAGTATATAAGGAATGAAAACCAGTAAATAATAGACATGAGAGAAACATGGAGTAAAAGACTCGACATATACGTTTGCATAGCTCTGTGAATCATTTCATCTTTATAATGTCATGCATACTCATATAAATGTCATACCATGCATAGGTATATGCGTTCATAACATCATCAAGCCTATGAGGACATCCTATCATATTATTTCAGCCACTGTGGGCAAATCATTAACGTATACCAGCTGATCAGGTGGTGGTGCGTATATAACACCGTAACCTTTTCCATATCCCATATATATATATATACGCGTATATAAATCCATCTGGTCATGGGTCAATGTGCATGTATAAATGCATGAAATGCATATAAAACACGTTAATAAGATTTCTCGGAATGTCATAAAAATAATACGCCTGTCGGATAAACTTTATCAAATACATATTTTTCTAAGACCTATGAACAGAAGATATAATAATAATTCACATGGGGAATCAATAATATAGACACCTCTAATACTTCTATGAATAGAGTCATTTATGAAAATTGTGCGTTTACTCGTTTTGTTTGTATCGTATTGATCATGCTAAAATAAAGAAGGGATTGCCTTAACATACCTGGAATAGGGAAAAATCCGTATAATATCATTGGAAAAGATTGCACCGTACTTCTTTAGAACCGCAAAATTTTACGTTGCTACGATTCTAACAATTCTCGTTGGAATTGTTTTGGTTGCAAGAGTTTTGTTGAAAGCTTACTGGATGGAGTTTGAACCGTAATGTCTATGAAACCAATTCTGGTTTGAAAGTGTCTTGCATATGAATTTAGAAAGAAAACCAAACTTTGTAATGTTATGACACCAAGCTTATAATGTCTTACACTTACTTACGCGTAAGTGCCTTATAAATATAGATGGCCACTAAGCCAATGTGACTAAGAGTCATATGTCATAGTAGTGGCTTGCTGCCAAGTGGGGGTGGGAATTATTAATCTTTATCCACTTATTAGGTAATTAGGTAATGTCCAGTTACCTGGTAATTAACTAATTACCCGCATAATAAAAAATTGTCTTAAATTACTTAAAATTCTACTCATTTTTAATATACTTTATACATCATACTATCATGGTCATATGGTACCTTGTATGGTACTAGTCCATAAGTATCGGGTATTATAGCTCGGACCATATTTTATTCCAAATCGGCAACCTTCAACGAAACTCATTTTCTTTAATTCATGTACCCTTTATCATTCATAGCACTTACTTATCGTTTGTTTGAAATAGCATAATGCTTATAATCTCCAAATAATCTTGTCCTTGAACTGATGTTAATTATCTTACGACAAATTCAATGTACAATACTACAGGGTATAATATCGTCGTAACAAATTACTGCGGAACATAACATCGTCGTAATAAATTACTACGGAGCGTAACATCGTCGTAATAAATTACTGCAGAGCATAACATCGTCGTAATAATGCGAGGCGTAACACTTTTTAAAACAATCTGATGGTGAGAAATTTGGTTCTAAGGCCTATTGGTATTGGTGGAAGGCAAAATCTTCAGTTGAGGTGGTGTTGTCGGGCTTACGTGGATTTAGGGTGACGTGGGGTCACCCGCGGGTGTATGTATGGTTAGTTCACTCAGTGATTGATGACTTCATAACGATTCTTGGCACATTTGAGGACGAACGTTTGTTTAAGAGGGGGAGAATGTAATGACCCGACCGGGCATTTTGAGAATTAGCATCCCGTTAGGCGGCTTAAAGTCTCGAGAATCTTCGTATTATGTATTATGACTAGCGTGTGTGGCCGAGTTCGGATTTCGGATGATTCATTATCAATTTAGAAGAAGGATTCTTGTTTTAGAAGCTTAAACGGTAAGAGTTGATCGGAGTTTGACTTCGTGTAGACCACTCCAAAATGGAGTTTTGATGATTCCAATAGCTTCGTATGGTGATTTTTGACTTAGTCGTGCGTCCGGATTTGGATTTGGAGGGCCGTAGGATAATTTGAAGCATTTTGGCGAAAATTGGAAAGTTAAAGTTTTGGAAGGTTAAAAGGTTTGACTGAGAGTTGACTTTGTTGATATGGGACTCGGATTGCGATTCCGAGAGTTGTATTAGTTCCGTTATGTCATTTGAGACTTGCATGCAAAATTTGACGTCATTACGGGTTGATTTTATGTGTTTCGACGCGAGTTGTAGAAGTTGAAAGCTCATAAGTTCATTAAGTTCGATTTGAGGTGTGATTCATAGTTTTGATGTTGTTTGATGTGATTTGAGGCCTTGAGAAGGTCCGCGTTATATTTTGGGACTTATTGGTATGTTCGGACGGGGTCCCGAGGGGCTCGGTGAGTTTCAGATAGGTTTGGGTTGTATTGCACTCGTTTTTGTTTATGTTTCGACGTCGTTTATTCAATCATAAATGGTACCATATTAATAAAATGAGCTTCAATTTCTGTTTTGATTGAAGTATTAGATCCGTATCGTAATTACAAAGCCATAGCAAAATGAATCGTCGAATTTGGACATTGTATGAGGAAGTTATGCTCATTTTAGTGTCGGAGAAGAGAGCCGGTGCTGGTGCTTCACAGATGCGAAGATGGGTCCGCATCTGCGACCCCGCAGGTGCGAAAAATGGTCTGCAAAAGCGGAAATGACAGCTGAAAATGCGCAGGTGCGGATGTTTTTGTCGCAAAAGCGAAAATCCCTGAGTATAAAAAAATTAGTCCGCGTTATTTTAGTATTTTGAGCATATCTTGAGTTCTAGAGCTCCGATTGAGGTGATTTTTGCGGTGTTCTTATCGTATTTTTATGGGGGTCAGTATCTAACTATAATTTTGATATTTTAGTGTGATTACAGAAGTTCATTTTTGAATTAATCCATATTTTGATTGGAGAATTGGGGGTTTCTATCAAAAACTTTTCTAAAGAGAATAATTGGATTTTGAATATCGATCAAGAGTCGGAATTGGATGAAATTAGTATGGTTGGACTCGTAATTGAATGAGTGATCGGATTTTTTGAATTTTATTGGGTTTCGAGGTGCGGGCCCTGGGGTTGACTTTTGGGTTGACTTTTTAGTTTTTGTTAGAGATTGAAGCTTTATCTTCCGGAATTATTTCTTATGAGTTTTATTTATGATTTGAAGTTATTTTGGCTAGATTTGAGCCGTTCAGAGGTTATTTCACTCGATAAGTTCATTTTAGAGTAACAATCTATCTTTTTTGAGGAACGTATCTTGCCTAACTTTGTGTGGGGGAACTACCCCTTAGGATTTGAGTCTTCGGTGCTAATTGTGTCATGTGAAGCCCGTGTACGCGAGGTGACGAGTACGTGATCAGGCTTATTTGTGGAAATTTGACCGTTTAGGACTCTTAGGTTCTTATGTTCATTAGAAATGAAGTCCTTTTAGTTATGTTAAATTCTCCATTTATTAAATTCACCTTACGTGTCTTAATTGGAATTAATTACTCCATGTTTTACCCTTATTGCCGATTAAACTCTTATGTGCCTTAACTAAAGTTGTTGCTTCTTTTATTGCTATGCTATCCTTTCCGTAATTGCTTATCCTTAATTGAAGTTATTATTATCTTTCATATGATTTGCTTATCCTTAATTGAGTTTGTTAAATCTCTTCCGTAATTGTTCAACCCAAATTGAAGATTTGTTATCCCTTATCATTGTTGACTTACCCTTAATTGGAGCCATTGATTCACGTTATCCCTATTATCATTGAATTGTACTTATGTGGAATCTTTGCCATACAATATCTCTTCCTTGTTGAGTTATTGCTATGTTGTACCATTATTTCCTGTTGTGCCTTTCCTTGTGAGTTCGTTCTTCCATCTCTTTGTGTTTTGGAATTCCTGAGTTGATTTACTTGCCGTATTTTTGTGTTATTGTCGTTGTTGCTGTTGTATTCAGTGTTGTGTTTGCACTAGGTTTCTACCGTGCGGATTATTTTTGTGGCACGAGGTTTCTGCCGTGCGGATATTATTGTGGCACGAGGTTTTTGCCGTGCGAATTATTTTGTGGCACGATATTTCTGCCGTGTGGATGTCATTGTGGCACGAGGTTTCTGCCGTGCAGATTGTTATTGTGGCACGAAGTTTTTGCCGTGCGGATTGTTATTGTGGCACGAAGTTTTTGCCGTGCGGATTGTTATTGTGGAACGAGGTTTCTGCCATGTGGATGTTATTGTGGCACGAGGTTTCTACCGTGCAGTCGTTTTTGTTGCACGAGGTTTCTGCTGTGCGGTCATTATTGTAGCACGAGGTTTTTGCCATGCCGTTGTGATTCATTTTACGATTTGAGACTACGAGACGGTACCTCAGAAGGGCTATGTTGTCATTTCCCCTTTTCTGTGCGCTTATCTTTGATTGTTGTTTTCCTTAGCATACTATTAATTGATCCCCTCTGTGTTGCATTATTTGCTCGGTTCTATGTAGCTAATCTTGTTGTGCTGGTCGCTACTTCAAACTTCGTTGCTGTCTTATTTGCACTGTTTATTTTGTGGTGATCATTTCTTATGTGCCATTCATGGCCTTTGTTCTTATTTGTTGACTTGGATCGCGGTAGAACACTTGTACAAGCATACACATAGATTAATCACCCATATCAGTTTAAGAAGATGAATCTTGACGTTATTGACCATTACATGTATCCTTGTCTACTTGCCTTTTGTGTGAGAGTTGTTTTCCCTTGGCACGTGAGTCATCCGTGCGGTTATGAATTGAAATGTGGGCACAAGATTTCAAGTGATTACGGTTCAAGAATTGGGACCCGTGAGCTATGATTATGAGGTTCGGTACCTCGTGAAAATGCTTGAACAGATCTAGTGTGAAAGCGGTTGTACTTATTGAGTTGTTGCTGGTTTTCCCTTTATTTGGTTTTTTCCCGGACTTAGACTGTGATCAGTTACTCTATAGCATTATTACCTGACTGCTTCTTGTTGCCTATTGTTGTTACTAGTGTATCATTACAAGTATTGTTTTGTATTCCTTATCCTATCTAGCTTTATATTAATATTATTCTCTGTTAGTTCATCTACATACTTCGTTCAAGTTGTTTAGTCCAGTAAGTGTCTTGACTCTCCCTCGTTACTATTCCACCGAGGTTAGTCTTGATACTTACTGGGTACCGCTGTGGTGTACTTATACTACACTTCTGCACATTTTTGTGCAGATCCAGGTGCCACAGTTGTTGTTGATTATTAGCTGGCTGGTCGAGATGTGGAGACTCAAGGTAAACCTGCCGTCGTGTTCGCAGGCCTCAGAGTCACCTTCTGATTTTGTTTTTGTACTATGTGATTTCCATTCCGAACAGTTGTACTTAAGGACTTTTTTAGCAAACTAAGTAGAGCTTATGACTTGTACTAATAGTTTTGGGAATTGTAACTGTGTATAAGATTTTTATCTCATATTCTCCGTTGATGGTTGACTTCTTTTGTTAATTCATAGTCTTAGAGACTAGGTACCGTCACGACATCCTACAGAGAGAAATTGGAGTCGTGACAAATTTTCTTTCCGTCTTGCATCTAATGTTGCTGATCACACTTTAAAATATAGAAGGAGATCTTTGTGTGTGATTCTTAGAGAGAAAAAATTTGTATTTATCTGGGTTATTAATTTTTATATGTGCTTGGCTAGTTTTGGTAAGTTTATGATTAATGGCTAGAGGTTGGTAAGTTTAGATTTATTTTGGACATTTTCGTAAGATTCTCCTTATTTTAAGAGGGAGAGGAAGCTGGGTCGGGTTACGGGTGGGTTTTAAAGGATTCGAGTAATTTAAAATAGGGGTGGATCTATTTCATCCACAGCTATCACATGGCCCTTCGTCCAAATTAAGGGCAATTTTGAACTAAAGTGTAATGCTAGGGGTCCAAATATACTAATAATTAAACAAAGTAAGTTTAAACAATTTTCGATAATAGAAGGGTATATTTGGCCTTTTTTATCTTTTATTTTTGCTTTTTTATATTGTGTGTCAAAGAAGTAAAAAAAGTTTGCTAAAAATACCCGTTTTAAGAAATATTACATCCCATACCTATATAGAAAAAAACATTTAAAAATCTACACAATATATTAGCCTCAAAATAATTGTCGGTAAATATTTTTTTTATATACTAGTTTATACTATATATATATATAATGCATAATTAGTGTATGTCATTGTATATTTAGTTAGCGGCTGTATTTATTTTTGATCGACCAATCATATATGTTAAAAGCCCAAAAATATTTATAAAGTATTCGATATGTATGCCGATTATATACCATCAAGATATTCAATTCACATATTATATACCATGATGATATACACTAGTGTGATCCAACTATTCTCATTGTTGTATGCCATCACACTGTTGTATACCATTATGATATACAAATTATAAATTGTGTGCCCGAGGGTATACAACATAACTACTATAATGCAAATTTTTTAAGGGGCAAATTTTGTAAATGGGTATAATGGATAAATATTTTACCCTGCCCGAATCCATGAAAAACTCTCTTCCTCTCAACTTTTTCACCTCTAGATACAAGATAAATTATTTTGGTTCGGTTTGTTTCGAAAATAAGGTGAAACTATAACTTTTTCGAAAAAAGCTAGTAATACTATAGTGGATCAATGGACTTTAATATTGAGAGGGCTATGGCAGAAAAATTTATCTTTTGAAATGGGTTGTAAAAATTTCATGTTCTAACAGCTGAAAGAACTTGTAAGTCGCATATGTCTTTTTTTTTATTAGTCACTAGTTTCTCCAACAAACTCACAATCTTTCCTAACCTAGCGCCTCTAAAGGTCCTATAATTTTGGCCAATAGCCTTATTGCGTTCCCTAAAACTAGCTAAAAGCTTATGTCATTATTGGGTTAGCCTCCATTATGACAGTTTTATTGATATCTCCATTGATTTCCTTGGCCTCAATTTTGTGCCTATGGAGCAATACTCTCTGCGGCATATATTATGGCTACTTTTAATTGTTTACAGGGTGCAATTGCTATTATTCTCAACTATCAACTTTTTTATAAATGAATTAGTTGTGTAATGAGATTGATCATCTATTCATCATCAAAACTTGCGGATGGTGCACTCCGACCATGAAAAAAGGTGTTGATCTCTTACTGGTCTGTCAAGAAGATCTATTTTGAGATACTGTATCTAGTAATCTTTAGACACCTGCAAGGATATTATTTATATAAGCTACAATATACTCTAGTAACTTATTGTCACAGTCCAAATTCCATCGAAATCGTGATGACGCCTAACCCAACCCACTAGGCAATCCAATCAATATAAATACTACTCAATTGTAGATCATCAAACATATAATGAAATAAGAATACAAAATTTAATATAAGCTACCCCAAGAACTGATGGTATAAGTCATGAGCTACTAAGAATAGGAATAAAACATTGACATGAAGAAGAATACATCACCTGTTTGAATATACATAAAAAAATATACAAGATCCTAGGCTAGCATGAACAAATAATAACTAATAACTGGAATGCTGATGTCTTCGGTGCTCATCCTCGAATTCTACAACCGCTTAGCTCCAAAATCTAGACGTAAGGTACATAATAGTAGTATTAGGACAACTGACCTCAAGTACACAGTAACTATCAAGACTAACCTCAATGAAGTAGTAGTAAAGTTTAGTCAAAATATACGCACTTTATATAACCTGTGCAACTAATAAGCATATACAATAATAGAGGAGCAACCAAGATACAACGGGTCTCAATAATAAGACGCACAGTCCAAGACAAAGGCATTAAGTATACTTGTTCAGATCATGAGGTCAAAAGCATATATAAATGCACTGAATCTTCATATAAAGTAGATAAGCAACAATTATCATTAATTCAAATGCTTCTATATGAGCTTCCTATAACAAGGAGATAGCATGACAAAGACTCAAATCTTAGATAGATTTAACACCCTTGAGTGTCCATCGACCTACTATCAAGTCACATGCATGTATAAAATGCACAAATAGGCATATATGTATGATATGCATGAATACCCCTATATGAGTCTAGAACGTCATGCATAATAAAGACCCAAACTTTATAAGCAACCAACACTCCCAGTACTCCGACAACTTAAGTGTCGAACTGCATTTACACCAAGAGAGAAACATGAGAGGTTGACCCTAGGGAGATGGATCCTTATCCCCGTGCAAATATGAGCATGACTAGCATGCCCAACACACAGAAAAATCACGTACCATAATTATCTCAACTCGCATGGAAAACTCACGTGTCACAACCTTAGTCCATATAGAATATATGCATATGAGCAAGAGATAAGAGTATCTATGTAATGCATATGGATAAGAGAGATAAACATACAAGGGTGTATACATGTGTACAATATATGACTATGACTAAAACATGCAATCCAACATACAAATATCCGTCATGTCCAAATAAATCATCCAAAGGGCTAGACATGATCTTTAACATGATTAATAATGCTCAAGTAGTCACACAACAATAAGTCATGTCATATAATATCATATATTATACTTGCATAAGAGAGACATGTATAACATGATACTAGCATGCGATGATGCATATATAGTCATGACACAAGTAAATCAAGTAAAACATATAAAATAAAACATGCTCCCATATGACATAAATAGCATATTGTCTACCCAAAATATAGCACAACCTCGACATCCGCATATATGCTCGTCACCTCGTATATATGTCGTCCCCAAACATATAGCATATAACACATATGCCTATTTTTAGGACCCAACTCGAGGTTAAGCAAGATATTTACCTTACTCCCGACTAGATCTGTTTTTCAAAATACACCTTTTCTAGCTTCAAATCCATCTAACGAGCCAAATCTTGCCCAAACAATGCTCAACAAAGTCGAATAAAGCCATAAAAATTAACTCCTAACAATAAAGCTTCAATATTTAATTAAATTACAAAGGTCAACAAAAAGTCAACCCATGCTCACATTATTAAAACCTGAGACCAAGGTTGGAACCCATTGACCCATAAACCCACGAGTCCAAATTTATGAGTAGTTTCCAAATTCGCGTACAAAATCAGCACTCAAAACCTTAAAATGTATTTTCTTCAACTTTTAGACAACCTCCATTTCTCTTGTTCAATCCCATACTTTTTATGTTAGATATAGTGATAGATTCATGTTAATTCAGAGGTTTTAGTTAGAATCACTTACCCCATGCTTGACTTCCCAATTCGAGCTCCCCAAGTCTCCAAAGTGGTAAAGAATAAAATAATATATTTATACAATAATTCTGAACCTACACAATGTTGGTCGCACTTTCTTAGTGCGGGCAACACTCATGGCCACACTTCCCATTGCTAGGTGCAATCCAGGGCCCTGTGGCTGCACTTAGCATGATATCAGCAATAATCGCACTGCTATTTTTAGTAAATTAATCATAACTCTTTGTATAAATATCAAAATAATGAACGGCTTGATTTTCTGGAAACTAAACTCAAAAGACTACAATTTGGTTTTTGGTCATCTCCAAATTCATTATAGATTGTGAGATATATGCTTTTGAAGTCGAACTAATAGATCTACAGTTCTCTTGTTGCGACCCTTAGTGCGGTCCGCACTTGGCCCATTTCCCCAGTCCATGTAGATCTTTTATTTACTGATTTGCATTCCTTACATAGTCGGTACATTATTTGTAGTAACGTCCCTTTTGCTTGGGGACGCTGCATTGCATGCCCACAGGTCCTGATAGACAGGTTGAGAGTCCTCCAAATAGGCTATTAGCTCAGCGAAGGTTTTGGTGCGCTCCATTTGCTCCAGAGTTGCTTATTTGGTCAGTATGATTTGGATATGTATTGATTAGTATGGCGGGGCCCTGTCCCGATCTTTATGGTATTTATCTACTCTTAGAGGTTTGTAGACATATGTCATATACGTGAAAGATTGTATGGCCTTGTTGGCCTATGTTCAGTGTACGAGTGATCATTTTGGTCTTATAGGCCTGTATGTCATATGTATAAGTTTGTATTACATGTTGGGTC
>AWOL01S0038502.1:10588-41864 GCA_000715115.1 Nicotiana otophora
AATTCCATCAACACTACTGAAACCTCCCGACCCACCAGATATTACTGTATCACCAATGGAAGTGGAAACAATACCAAAGAAGAAATCCTTCAAAGAGGTCTTAGCGGAAAAACATTTGACAAAGTCAAGTGTCTACCATCCCAGTTACTACCAAATAGAGGCAACGTTAAAAATGCCTCTGCAAGAGGAAAATAAAGAATTAATTATCCTAAGTCAGGAATAAAAGCTAAAAATCTACCATCCATGGAGGTTCTCAGTGATCATTAAAGTTTTTGGACGAAAAATCCCACACCACGTCCTAAAGCACAAATTACAACAGCTTTGGAGCCTATGCGAACAGCTAATCCTCATTGACATGGGATGTGATTTTTTCATCGTCAAATTCGTGGAGGAAGAGAATATGAAAAAAGCATTGCACGGAGGACCATGGTTCGTTATGGGTAATTTCCTCTCCGTCAGGAACTGGGAGCCAAACTTTATTCTGGCAAACTCAAAAATCCAAGCAACAAGTATATGGATTGGGCTACCACAACTACCTACCGAGTTCTACGACAATGAAATCCTAGAACGAGTAGGGATGAAGATTGGTAAACTATTGAAGATAGATACGTGCACCTATGCTACCCTTAGAGGCAGATATGCACGGATCTGCATACAAGTGCCTATTGAGGTACCCCTCAGAACATCTGTGGTAATCGGAGACCACATACAAATTGAGTATGAAGGTAAAGGTATACTGTTCGAGGGGTGTGGGCGAATCGGGCACCTATCCAAGAAATGACAACTACAAGCAGCATCAGGGACTGAAGAGAAATCGGAAACATCAACGGTAAGCCACTGTGCACAGGAAGGAAAGGACTAGAAAGCGGTGGAATTCCCAATGAGGACAAGGCAAAAAGGAAAGGCGACAGAGCGCCCCAAAATTGGAGGCAAATAGGAGCAAGGGGCGGTGAAAGGGAAAGCATATCAATCACACCAGAGAGAAGTAAGTTCGTCATCCTTGGGAAATACGGGGAAGGGGAAAGTAGGGCTGCAAACCTAACTGGCCCAACGGAATAGGCCCAATGCAATTCTGATGGACCACAAAAATTGAGTTCTCAATGGGCTGGTTAGCAAAGGCTAAGCCGACCAAAGAACCTCTCAAATGGGCCTATGATAAGCAGCCCAAGGCTAGGGCACGAGCCTCAGTCCAGACCCAGCAATGACCACACACAACACACACGCCCGACATGCTCCCAAGGGAAAATATTAACACCTACAACGAGTAAGCATAGCACACCCGATTCTACTCCAAAAATGGTACCAACCACCCACACTAAAAGTCAATTGGTGGAGGCCACAACTGAGGCAAAATCCTCAGGGGATATTATCAAAATTGGCAGGAGAGAGAGAGAATTAACCTCTTTGAGTGAGTTTCTTCTCACTCAAATCTCTACGCCCTTAACTCCCCCTCATCACCATCACCCCCTATCTGATAACTTGACAGTCGTCGTCGCCTCCCGTAGATCCCAAATGATGGAAGACATTAGTGCACGAAAACCAATTGAGGTAAGGAAAGACTTAAAAGGTTCTTGTGGCATGACTACCATAGCAAATCATCTTTCTGACCCCATCACCAAAAATGGCAAACAATCCAAACAACATGAATGCCAATGTCCAAATGCAGAACCAAGAAGGGGAACCATTGCACTTCCTTGTGACATCTGCACCTCTACCATCGGACTATTTCCCAACCTCATGGCTGGAAATTGCTTTGCAAGGAACAACCCTCCTGATAACCTTCACAATAGGGTCAATGCCCATCACTATGGTCATCTAGAACCCTCATTACTTGGCCAAAGTGGTCATTGCATGTCTGAACCATGCAATGATGAACTTCGGGCATCAACTATGGCTGGAAACCCTGATGCAAGCCCAAGTAGCACTGTGCCAATAGTCAATGTCGACCAATTAACTGACTGTACTTATGGACCAGATTAGCCACACCCTCCCCTTCTTCCCACTAGTCTCACCAGGGGAGGAAATTCCCAGCCCACCCTTCTCCCCATGGACACCAACATGGACTATGACCCTACCATTAATGAAAACACAGATGACAGGGTCGAAAAAAGTCCATGAATACCTTCAAGCTTCCAACACAGAATTGGAGGCACTGATTGCAAAACTGGGGGTCCCCAAAACAAAGGGAATGCTCATGCAACAGGAGGAACAAATAGAGTTTATATGGCCTGGGAGGGGGGATGCTTATCACACTATGCCCAAGGAACATGGTAATGTACGGGGTAAGTCTAAGACTAGCTTTTAAATAAGGCTCAGGAGACTTAGCTTTAACATTGGCCCAAGAAATCAACCAGGACAGCCCTGCGTAGGAGAACCAGGAAGGCTACCAGTGAAGGGAAGGCTAAATGCCTGAAAAGGAAGTCATCCACCCATCCCAAACTGTTAATGAATATCATCATCTAGAATGCTAGGGGGGATAATAGTGGGGAGTTTAAGAGGAATTGTGCTGAGATGGTCAAGATGCACAAACCTGCAATGCATGTCCTTATGGAAACTAGGATGACTAAGCATAAACACCTGATCTAAGAGTTAGGCTTCTCAGGCCAAATCCAGAACCCAGCTATGGGTTTGCCATGAGGCATTGTCATCATGTGGAAGGATGACCTCCTGAATATTGATGAGGTCTCTACCACATCTCAAGGCATTAATGTCATGGTTAAGGTAACACCTATACAAATAAGAGAAACCTTTGGCAGCAGCTTAGAGTTATTCATGAGAGTTACAATGGGATATGGCTAGTAGGTGGGGACTTCAATGAAGTCCTGAGAGCTAGAGACAAGCAAGGAGGGAATTGCATCTCTTATCCAAGAGCCAACCTATTCTGGCAGTTTATCAACTACTATAGATTAATTGATCTATGTTTCAAAGGCAGCAAGTATTCTTGGACTAACATGAGGTATAGAAATAAAAGCTAATTAATCCTAGACAGACTTGATAGATGCCTTGCTAATGATAATTGGATCCAGGAATACCCATCTAGTACAATTAGTCACCTCCCTAAAACCTATTATGATCATTACCCCATGTTGGTCAACCTGTGGCACAAACCTAGTAATTCCTTAAAAAAACCTTTTAGGTTTGAACCCATGTGGTGAAAGCCACCCTTATCTCACCAATGTTATTCAACAGGCTTATAAAGTTAGCTATAACTTCCAGGAAGGAACCTCCAAATTCCAATCTCAAGTCACCACTTGGAATAGAAATGGTTTTTGGCAACTCATTCCATTAAAAGAAACACATTCTGGCTAGGTTAGGATGCATCCAAACGTCTAGAGCCTACCCCTTTAGCTTTTTTCTCCAAAATCTAGAGGGCCAGCTCCTTGAAGAATACTCATCCATTCTGAGAAGTGAAGAGGAATTCTGGAAGACCAAATCCAGGATCAATTGGCTTATAGAAGGTGATGCAATTACTTAGATTCTTTCATACCTCCACTCTCAATAGGAGAAGCAGAAATAGTATCCTAGCACTTCAGGACAAAAAGGATATCAAGAATGCCATATACCAGTTCTATTCATCCCTCTACACCACTAACCACCATTCATCACCCACAGGCTGACAGAGCACACTCTATAATACACACATTCTTTCCCCTAGGGAGCAGACTAGCCTGAAATCTCCTTTAAGGAATAGTGAGATCAAGAATGCCATGTTTTCATTTAAACCTACCAAAACTCCTGTGCCCTAATGGCCTACACCGATTGTTTTACCAAAACTACTGGAATGTCCAAGAGGATAAGGTAACTAACTTTTGTAACCAAGTTTTCCATACCTTTAAATGAATCCTACTGTCAACAAAACCTACATGTGCATGATCCCTAAATATGAAAATGCCATAATTCTTCGGAACTTTAGACCAATAGGCCTCTGTAATACAATGTATAAGTTGATCACCAAAATCATTTTCAACAGAATTAAACCTATTCTTCCTTCTATTATAGGCCCTAGCCAAGTTAGTTTCATGTCCAATAGAAGGGTCAGTGATAATGCAATCATTGTGTAGGAATACATAAAGCCACTTAAATAAAAAAATGCCAACATGATCCTCAAAATTGAACTGGAAAAGGCTTTAGATAGGTTGGAGTGGTCTTTCAACACGGACACATTGGTATCATTTGATTTCCCTGATAAAGTTACCAAATTGATCCTCTCATGCATAACCTCTAGCTTTATTTGTCTTAGTTAGTGGGGGAGGACCTGTCAAGACTCAACCTCGGGGAGCGCGACCGACGCTCAACCGAGTGGACCCGGTCGAGCAAGCCTACTAGACACTATCTACCCGACTCACCTATGATCCAGAGAAGGCATGCTCTCATTAGTTAGGCAGTAGAAAGTTCATACATATATACATTACTAAGTCGTTTCATTTTGTTACATCATTGTTAAGTTTCAAAATACACACATCCTTATGACTGAGTGGAACAAGAGCCCAAAATACAACATGATCCATTGACCTTTCTAACACCCATATACAACCCACATAGTGTCTACGGAGCATCTAAAGATACAAAAGAGGGTAAAGATGGTGCCAGCAATAAGGCCCCAGCTATAACTCAAAGAGTGACCACAATATAAATAAAAGGTACAATACATGACCCCGTAATGAAATGGGGCTCACCGAGTCCGCTGAGAAGAGGATGCAACACTATCTGTGATCAACACTGTCTGCTATGGAATCACCTGCATCCATTTAAAGATGTAGCGCCCCCGGCAAAAGAGACGTTAGTACTATCGAATAGTACTAGTATGTAAAACTAAAACACTGTCTCAATAGAACGAACAATAATACAGGGGGAAACAGTCAAGAATGCAATATGGGCTTTAAATAACACTAAAACATTAAGTTAAGGATCACATAGATTTTTTAGTCAATTCCCGCATTATTAGGTTGGATGGTTTTTAGTGCCAATATGCCACAATCCATAATACCACAGTGTTCTTACATGGAGTCCGACCTCGGCCCGATCGACTGGGCCATCTCATCTGAGACATCAATCATATTCACAATTTCATCCACAATACCATCGTGTTCTTATACAGAGTTCGATCTTGGCTCGATCGGCTAAGACATCTCATTCGAGACATCACCCCTTTTCAATCAGTCATCTCACTTCATATTTCTTTCCCATCTTTTCAATACAATGGCACGAGTGGCCCCAATTATAAAGTTATTCTTGGCGCTGGGCCGTATTTCATGATTCAGGTTCTTTTCCACATTCCAACATTTTTATTATCATCAATAACAACGTGGTTTTTTCATTCAAGACGTTTTGATTTCACATGTGAGCAATTTAGAATCTAAGGCACATAGAAGTTTTTCACACAATTTGACATAACAATCTTTAGTCGAATTTGACTTGAAGGCTAGGCATTTACACATATTCTAAGTTTGAACATTTCCTCAGACGATGAGATAACATGATGGAAGCATGGGAATACATATTACACATATATTTTCAAAATAAGCACATTCGGGATAGCGATTTCTAGGACGTTCATTTTGGGATTTGCATCGATTTCATGAATACCATGGGATTCAATTCTAAGATGAGGGGGTTTAGCCAACATACCTCAATTGAGCTTCTTTAAACTCTAAGATGTTCTGGAATATTAGCAACTTCAATCTATTTTAGCAATATAGCAAAGAATTGAACCAAAAGTTAGCAATGATTCTAGCTAACTTGAGCATTTTATCAAACACTATGTGTGTATTAAGGTTCCATGGACTTTTTATGAAAGACTTCACCATCCCACACCCCATTCTTTTCTATCTTTAACTCACAACCTGCCCACGTACTTTAAGAATACATGCATGCAAGGTAAGCACTCCCATCCTCATGAACTACCTTACTAATTGCCCATTCTAGTTATATTTCAAATTTAAGAGCTTGGTGATAGAATCTTACCTCTTAGGGTGAAGACCTAGGGTGCTTATCTTGATAACCTTCAAAGGTTTAAGTAAGAATTGAAGAGAAATGTTTTATGGGGATTACTTTCTACCACTAGGACTCTCTCTCTCTCACTCCAAAGATATCAGAAACAAGCTCAGAATGGTCTATAGGAACTGGGCTGGCCTGCTTCACTCGGCGGCCGTTATGCGCCCCATAGACTTGTTCTGCGGTCGCATAATACACCGCAGAGCCTCCCTACGCAAAAGTCTAAGTATGACTATGAGACCAAAGTGTGGCCCGCAAAAGGGTTATGCGGTCGCATAATTGGCTGCAAAATTGACCTCAAAAACGCCCCAGAAAACTGCCTCACTCTACGACCATTCTGCGGTCCGCAAATGCCTACTTCTGCCCAACATTTTCCTTCAACTCCCCAGGCATTGTTCAATCCAAAGAGTCATGCCTACTTTGGCATCACAGAATCCGGGTTTTTAGGAAAATATTTACGAGGCCTTACCTCCTCCCCCACTTAAGATCATTCGTCCTCGAATGAGGATCAAGGTCCACTATTAGCACCTTATGCAACTCAGTTTTTCATACCCCATCCCAGTAGCCCCAAATTTAACTAACTCCCCAAATTTCCAAATATTTTGCCAAAGTTTCCTTTGTAACTGGGCCTATCCACCTATTAGAGAGCCCCAGAATCACATCCTAAAAACATGTACACAAACCAACGATGTAACATAACTCATAACACTACTAACCGTGGCCTCATGTAAACAACATATAATCAAAAGGTACACCTTTACATTAACAGAACAAGTGATACAAAATTCATAGGCAACAAGTTCATAAAAAAGATTACACAACTTTTCGAACAAGTAAGGATTCTTCTTCTTCATCTCTTCCTCGGCCACCCAAGTGGCCTCTTCAATCTGCTGGTTTCGCCATAACACTTTCACGGAGGCAATTTCTTTATTTCTCAACTTTCGAACTTGTCTTTCAAGAATGGAAACTAGAATTTCTTCATATGACAATTCTTCAATAACCTCAATGGTCTCAATCGGCACAATAGCGGACGGATCTCTAACTACCTTCTTCAACATGGACACATGGAATACCGGGTGCACTAATGAAATCTCGGGTGGTAGCTCAAACTCTATGAGTGGCAAATGATCATCCCTGCTACCCTTGAAAGCAAGAACACAAGCACGCAACATGTCCTCAAGCTTCTAAATAATCCGTTCTGCTTGCCCGTCAGTCTGTGGATGGAAGGTTGTATTAAGATTCACCTGAGTACCCAAACCTTGCTGAAAGTTCTTTAAAAACTTTGCCGTGAACTGAGCCCCTCGATCGGAGATGATAGAAACTAGAGTGCCATGCAGCCTGACTATTTCCTTAATATACAACTGAGCATACTGTTCCGCTGTGTCGGTAGATTTAACTGCCAAGAAATGTGCTGATTTCGTGAGCCGATCCACAATCACCTAAATTGAGTCAAACTTGCGGGGAGTGCGTGGTAATCCTACCACAAAATCCATATTAATCATTTCCCACTTCCACATTGGAAGTTTTATGTTTTGTGCCAACCCACCAGGCCGTTGATGTTCGGCCTTCACTTGCTGACAATTCAGACACCTTGCCATAAAGTCCGCCACATTCCTTTTCATGTTATTCCACCAATAGACTTCCTTGAGATCGTGATACATCTTTGAAGAACCTTGATGCACGGAATACCTAGAAGTGTGAGCCGCGTTCATGATTCTTTCCCAGAGACCATCTATATTCGAACACATAGTCGCCCTTGGTATCTCAGTGTACCATCATCCATGCCAAGTGCAAAAGCCATAGTCTTATGTTTATGAATCCTCTCCTTCAGTTGTACCAACAATGGATCATTGTATTGCTTCTCTTTGACTTCCACAACAAGCGATGATTCAGCCCTATTTTGCACAATTACACTTCATTCACTAGAGTCCTCAAGACGAACTCCCAAACTGGCTAGCTGATGAACCTCCCTGGACAGCGGCCTTTGACATGTCTCCAAGTGAGCCAAACTACCCATAGATTTCCGGCTAAGCGCTTCCGCCACAACATTGGCTTTCCCCGGGTGATACAGAATATCGATGTCCTAATCCTTGAGTAACTCAAGCCATTTTCTCTACCTCAAATTCAGCTTCTTTTGCTTGAAAATATATTGGAGACTCTTGTGGTTCATTAATATATCCACATGGACCCCATACAAATAATGACACCAAATCTTCAATGCAAAAACCACTGACGCAAGTTCTAAGTCATGAGTTGGATAGTTCTTTTCATGATTCTTGAGTTGCCTAGAAGCATAAGCTACAAACTTGCCGTGTTTCATTCATACACACCCAAGCCCAATCCTTGAATCATCGCAATATACCACAAACCCTTATGTACCCTCTGGCAGGGTCAACACCAGTGTCGTAGTCAATCTCGATTTTAACTCCTGGAAGCTCCTTTCACTAGCATCGGACCATTGGAAATTAACTACTTTCTGAGTCAATTTAGTCAACGGAGAGGCAAGAGTAGAGAACCCCTCCACAAACTTCCTGTAATACCATGCTAAGCCCAAGAAGCTGCGAATCTCGGTTGGCGTCGTAGGTCTAGGCCAATTCTTTACTGCTAAAATCTTTTGCGGGTCAACCATAATTCCTTCTCTAGAGACAACATGACCCAAGAACGTGATAGATTCGAGCCAAAATTCACACTTTGAAACTTTTGCGTACAATTGGTGCTGATGAAGAGTCTGCAACACTGCCCTGAGATGATTGGCATGGTCCTCCCGACCTCGTGAATACACAAGAATATCGTCGATAAACACTATCACAAAGGAGTCGAGGAAAGGCTTGAAAACACGATTCATAAGATTCATGAAAGCTGCTGGGGCATTTGTTAGCCCAAAAGACATTACCAGAAATTCAAAGTGCCTATACCGGGTTCTAAAAGCTGTTTTCGGAATATCCAGCTCCCTGATCTTCAATTGGTGATACCCGGATCATAAATCAATTTTGGAGAAGCATCTAGCACCATGTAACTGATCAAACAAATCATCTATTCTTGGTAACAGGTACTTATTTTTGATTGTGGCTTTGTTGAGCTACCGGTAGTCAATACACATCCTCAGTGATCCATCTTGTTTCCTCACAAAGAGGACCGGTATGCCCCATGGTGACACACTCGGTCGGATGAAACCCTTTTCTAACAAATCCTTCAATTGCTCCTTTAGTTCCTTCAATTCTGTTGGTGCCATCCTGTTGGGCAGAATAGATATAGGCTGTGTGACTAGCATCACATCAATCCCAAAATCAATCTCCCTATCTGGCGAAATCTCAGGGAGTTCATCAGGAAAGACCTCTGGAAATTCATTCACAACTGGCACAGACTCGAGTATAAGTGCCTCAGCATCGGTGTCCGTAACCTGGACCAAGTGATAGATACACCCCTTGTTAATCATCTTCATGTCCTTAAGGTAAGAAATAAACCTACCCTTCGGCACCACATTATCCCCCTTCCACTCAACAATTGGCTCACTTGGAAATTCAAACCTCACAGTTCTCGTTCGGTAATCGAGCTTGGTAAAACATGAGTAAAGCCAACCCATCCTCATAATTACATCAAAATCGATCATCCCCAATTCAATGAGATCGGCCACGGTGTCCCGACTACGTATCGTGACAATACAACCCCTATAAACCCGTGCGGCCATAATAAACTCGCCAACTGGAGTAGATACGGAGAACGGCTCATGAAGTTGTTCCGGTTTTATCCCAAATTCCATAGCAACATAAGGGGTAACATAGGACAAGGTGGAATTGGGATCAATAAGAGCATATACATCATGAGTTTGGACAGTCAATATACCTTTGACAACATCTGGATAAGCCTCTGCACTCTGGCGACCACTCATAGCATAGAAGCGGTTGGGTCCTCCTAAACTCTGCACACTACCCCTAGCTTCACCATGCCCTGCTGGTGCCGGAGTGCCTCGAGCTGGAGGGGTGCTGAAGATATAGCAACTGCAGAACTGGATGGATGTATTGTGCCCCTGCCCGCACCCTAGCGGGATAAACAACACTCCCTCTGAATATGGCCCCTCATTTCGCACCCGTAACATACCGGCAGGTCCTGGTATCAGATCCCCATATGCATCCTCCTACACTTAGTGCATCGGGGCCTCCGCTGCTGCTGGAATCCCCCTACTGATCGACCCTGATGGTGGTCCCTCTGCTGCCCTGATTGGGCCTGAAGCGACTCCCCTGCTGCTGACTGTGCCCCACTGGCGGTGCATTGGCTGAATAGTGAGCATAAGATTGGGATGGCCCTGATGACCCTACCCTAAAAACTGATCTTCCACCACCAAATGAATATCCAGGGTTGCCCGCGGACCTGGCCTTGCTGGTACCCTCTCGCTCCCTTCTGTTCTTCAACTTACGATCCTCTGTAGCTTGAGGAAATTCTACCATTTTCCCATAGTTCATATCTGAATTCAACGCAATTGTAGAGGCCTCATTGATAACTAAGGGGATAAGGCCCTGTACAAACTGGCGCACTCTAGCCTCCATAGTAGGCAACATGAGAATGGCATATTTAGACAGATGCGCAAACTACATGTGATACTCCCACACACTTTTACTTCCTTGCTTGAGGATTTAAAACTCTGTGGCACGGGCTGCCCTTGTCTCGTCCGGCAAGAAATGGTCCATGAAAGCGTCAACAAACTCACTCCACCTCGTTGGAGGGATCCCCTCCTCCCGAGAGTCCTTCCACAGCTCGAACCAAGAATAGGCCACCCCTTTCAGGCGGTAGGCGACCAACTCCACTCCTTCCGTCTCAGTAGCGCGCATAACCCGGAGAGTCTTTTGCATCTCATCAATGAAGTCCTGTGGGTCCTCCTCGGGATTAGCACCTGTGAACACCGGAGGATCAAACTACAGAAACTTGTTCACCCTATAACAAGTAGAATCCCCTTGTGGGCTAGATGGTGTGAGTGCAATATTCGACCTTTGGGCCTGAGAAGCCACTATCTGAGTCAACATCTGAATAGCTCCTCTAAGATCCCCATCAGAAATACCAAAACCGGTAGCTGGGGCTGGAAGTGGAACCAGAATATCAGGTGGAGGAACTGTCGCACCCTCAGTAGGTGTAGGGACTGGTGTGGCCTGGCAAGGTGTAGTGGAATCAGGCAGTGAGCAGTCGGGGGATTATCCTCACCTCTTCGATATTTACCCGCATCATTAAATAGAGGGTCAACTTCCACTCCTAAAGTAGCATTCGCCCCTTGGCCAGTTCTTGCTCTCTTCTTAGGTGCCATATACTGAAAGTTAAAGGAACGCACGGGTTAGAGGGGGGACAATTGCACAATTAGTTTTATCGCACGATCCAGAATATCAAAGAAGGGTATTGTTCCTAAATGTCCACGTAGCCTCCAACTTATAGATGTGGTCGATAATACACCGATAAGAAGGACTCTACCAAACACGGCTCCGAGACATCCTAGGATACTTTACAACCTTAGGCTCCGATACCAAATTTGTCACGCCCAACCTCGGGGAGCGCGACCGGCACTCAACTGAGTGGACCCGATCGAGCAAGCCTGCTAGACACTATCTACCCGACTTACCTATGATCCAGAGAAGTCATGCTCTCATTAGTTAGGCAGTAGAAAGTTCATACATATATACATTACTAAGTCATTTTATTTTGTTACATCATTGTTAAGTTTGAAAATACACACATCCTTATGACTGAGTGGAACAAGAGCCCAAAATAGAACATGATCCGTTGACCTTTCTAGCACCCATATACCACCCACATAGTGTCTACAGAGCCTCTAAGATACAAAAGAGAGTAAAGATGATGCCGGCAACAAGGCCCCGACTATACCTCAAAATGTTACCACAATATAAACAAAAGGTACAATACATGACCCCGTAATGAAATGGGGCTCACCGAGTCCGCTGAGAAGAGGATGCAACACTATCTGTGATCAACACTGTCTGCTATGGAACCACCTGCATCCATTTAAAGATGTAGCGCCCCCGACAAAAGGGACGTTAGTACTGTCGAATAGTACTAGTATGTAAAACTAAAATACTGCCTCAATAGAACGAACAATAATACCGTGGGAAACAGTCAAGAATGCAATATGGGCTTTAAATAACACTAAAACATCAAGTTAAGGATCACATAGATTTTTAAGTCAATTCTCGCATTATTAGGTTGGATGGTTTTTAGTGCCAATATGCCACAATCCATAATACCACCGTGTTCTTACACGGAGTCCAATCTCGGCCCGATCGACTAGGCCATCTTATCTGAGACATCAACCATATTCACAATTTCATCCACAATACCACTGTATTCTTACACAGAGTCCGATCTCGGCCCGATCGGCTAAGCTATCTCATTCGAGATATCACCCCTTTTCAATCAGTCATCTCACTTCATATTTCTTTCCTATCTTTTCAATACAATGGCACGAGTGGCCCAAATTATAATGTTATTCTTGGCACTTGGCCATATTTCATGATTCAGGTTCTTTTCCACATTCCAACATTTTTATTATCATCAACAACAACACGGTTTTTCATTCAAGACTTTTTGGTTTCATATGTGAGCAATTTAGAATCTAAGGCACATGGAGGCTTTTCATATAATTTGACATAACAGTCTTTAGTCGAATTTGACTTGAAGACTAGGCATTTGTACATATTCTAAGTTTGAACATTTCCTCAGACGATGAGATAACATAATGGAAGCATGAGAATACATATTACACATATATTTTCAAAACAAGCACATTCGCGATAGCGATTTCTAGGACGTTCATTTTGGGATTTGCATCGATTTCATGAATACCATGGAATTAAATTCTAATAAGAGGGGGTTTAGCCAACATACCTCAATTGAGCTTCTTAAAACTCTAAGATGTTCCAGAATATTAGCAACTTCAATCTATTTTAGCAATATAGCAAAAATTGAACCAAAAATTAGGAAAACGATCATGATTCTAGCTCACTTGAGCATTTTATCAAATACTGTGTGTGTATTAAGGTTCCATGGCCCTTTTATGAAAGACTTTACCATCCCACACCCCATTCTTTTCTATCTTTAACTCACAACCTCCCCGCGTACCTTAAGAATACATGCATGGCAGGTAAGCACTCCCATACCCATGAACTACCTTACTAATTGCCCATTCTAGTTATATTTCGAATTTAGGAGCTTGGTGATAGAATCTTACCTCTTAGGATGAAAACCTAGGGTGCTTCTCTTGATAACCTTCAAAGGTTTAAGCAAGAATTGAAGATAAATATTTTATGAGGATTACTTTCTTCCTCTAGGACTCTCTCTCACTCCAAAGATATCAGAAATAAGCTCAAAATGTTCTATGGGATGTGTTTTAACGGAATAGGGTCGGGTTTTAAAACCCCAAAAATGAAGCTCCGGAACAGGTTCTGCGACCACATAATCCGTGAAATAACCGCGAAAGGTGGCTCTGGGAACTGGGCCGGCCTGCTTCACTATGCGGCCGTTATGCAGCCCGCAGACTTGTTCTGCGATCGCATAATGCACCGCAGAACCTCCATACGCAAAAGTCTAAGGATGACTATGTGACCAAAGTGCGGCTCGCGAAATAGTTATGCGGTCGCATAATTGGCCGCGAAATTGACCTCGAAAACGCCCCAGAAAACTGCCTCATTTTGCGACCATTCTGCGGTCCGCAAATGCCTACTTCTGCCCAACATTTTCCTTCAACTCCACAGGCACCGTTCAATCCAAAAGTTCACGCCTACTTCGGCATCACAGAATCCGGGATTTTAGGAAAATATTTACGGGGCCTTACATCCTCCCCCAGTTAAGATCATTCGTCCTTGAATGAGGATCAAGGTCCGCTATTAGCACCTTATGCAACTCAGTTTTTCATACCCCACATCAGTAGCCCCAAATTTAACTAACTCCCCAAATTTCCAAAAATTTCGCCAAAGTTTCCTTTGTAACTAGGCCTATCCACCTATCAGAGAGCTCCAGAATCACATCCTAAAAATATGTACATAAACCAACGATGTAACATAACTCATAACAATACCAACCGTGGCCTCATGTAAACAACATATAATAGAAAAAAACACATTTACATTAACTAATCAAGTGATACAAATTTCATAGGCGACAAGTTCATAAAAAGGATTACATAGCTTTTCAAACAAGTAAGGATACTTCTTCTTCATCTCTTCCTCGGCCTCCCAAGTGGCCTCTTCAACCTGCTGGTTTCGCAATAACACTTTCACGGAGGTAATTTCTTTATTTCTCAACTTTCGGACTTGTCTTTCAAGAATGGCAACTGTAATTTCTTCATATGACAGTTCTTCATTAACCTCAATGGTCTCAATCGGCACAATAGCAGACGGATCTCCAACTACCTTCTTCAACATGAACACATGAAATACCGGGTGCACTAATGACATCTCAGGTGGTAGCTGAAGCTTGTACACCACCTCACCTATCTTCTGAATGATTCTGTATGGTCCGACATACCTCGGACTCAATTTCCCTTTCTTACCAAATCGCATTACGCCTTTCATGGGGAAAATTTTCAAGAATACCCAATCATCTTCTTTGAACTCCAAATCCCTACGACGAACATCCGAATAGGACTTCTGACGACTCTGAGTAGTCTTCAATCGCTCCTTAATGGTCTTAACTTTTTCCATAGCCTGATGCACGAGGTCTGGCCCTATCAACTCTGCTTCCCCAATTTCGAACCACCCTATGGTAGATCTACATCTCCTACCATACAATGCCTCAAATGGTGCCATCTGAATACTAATATTGAAAGTTGTTATAATCAAACTCTATGAGTGGCAAATGATCATCCCAGCTACCCTTGAAATCAAGAACACAAGCACGCAATATGTCCTCAAGCGTATGAATAGTCCGTTCTGCTTGCTCGTCAGTCTGTGGATGGGAGGCTGTACTAAGATTTACCTGAGTACCCAAACCTTTCTGAAATTTCTTACAAAACTTTGTCGTGAACTGAGCCCCTCGATCGGAGATGATAGAACCTAGAGTGCCATGCAGCCTGACTATTTCCTTGATATACAACTGAGCATACTGTTCCGCTGTGTCTGTAGATTTAACCAACAAGAAATGTGCTGATTTTGTGAGCCGATCCACAATCACCCAAATTGATTCAAACTTGCGCGGAGTGCGTGGTAATCCTACCACAAAATACATATTAATCATTTCCCACTTCCATATTAGAATTTTTATGTTTTGTGCCAACCCACCAGGCCATTGATGTTCGCCCTTCACTTGCTGACAATTCAGACACCTTGCCACAAAGTCCGCCACATTCCTTTTCATGTCATTCCATCAATAGACTTCCTTGAGATCGTGATACATCTTTGAAGAACCTGGATGCACAGAATACCTAGAAGCGTGAGCCTCGGTCATGATTCTTTCCCGAAGACCATCTATATTTGGAACACATAGTCGCCCTTGGTACCTTATTGTACCATCATCCATGCCAAGCGCAAAAGCCATAGTCTTATGTTTATGAATCCCCTCCATCAGTTGTACCAACAATGGATCGTTGTATTTCTTCTCTTTGACTTCCACAAGCGATGACTCAGCCCTATTTTGCACAATTACCCTTCATTCACTAGAGTCCTCAAGACGAACTCCAAAACTGGCTAGCTGATGAACCTCCCTGGCCAGCGGGCTTTGACATGCCTCCAAGTGAGCCAAACTACCCATAGATTTTCAGCTAAAAAATCTGCCACAACATTAGCTTTCCCTGGGTGATACAGAATATTGATGTCGTAATCCTTGAGTAACTCAAGCCATTTTTTCTGCCTCAAATTCAGCTCCTTTTGCTTGAAAATATATTGGAGACTCTTGTGATCCGTGAATACATCCACAAGGACCCCATACAAATAATGACGCCAATGCTTTAATGCAAAAACCACCGCTGCAAGTTCTAAGTCATGAGTTAGATAGTTCTTTTCATGATTCTTGAGTTGCCTAGAAGCATAAGCTACAACCTTGCCGTGTTTCATTCATACACACCCAAGCCCAATCCTTGAATCATCGCAATATACCACAAACCCTTATGTACCCTCTGGCAGGGTCAATACCGATGCCGTAGTCAATCTCGATTTTAACGGCTGGAAACTCCTTTCACTAGCATCGGACCATTGGAAATTAACCACTTTTTGAGTCAATTTAGTCAACGGAGAGGCAAGAGTAGAGAACCCCTCCACAAACTTCCTGTAATACCATGCTAAGCCCAAGAAGCTGCGAACCTCGGTTGGCGTTGTAGGTCTAGGCCAATTCTTTACTGCTAAAATCTTTTGCGGGTCAACCTTAATTCCTTCTCTAGAGACAATATGACCCAAAAACGTGATAGATTCGAGCCAAAATTCACACTTTGAAACTTTTGCGTACAATTGGTCCTGATGAAGAGTCTGCAACACTACCCTGAGATGATCGGCATGGTCCTCCCGACCTCGTGAATACACAAGAATATCGTCGATGAACACTATCACAAAGGAGTCGAGGAAAGGCTTGAAAACACGATTCATAAGATCCACGAAAGCTGCCGGGGCATTTGTTAGCCCAAAAGATATTACCAGAAATTCAAAGTGCCTATACTGGGTTCTGAAAGCTGTTTTCGGAATATCCTGCTCCCTGATCTTCAATTGGTGATACCCGGATCATAAATCAATTTTGGAGAAGCATCTAGCACCATGTAACTGATCAAACAAATCATCCATTCTTGGTAACGGGTATTTATTTTTTATTGTGGCTTTGTTGAGCTACCGATAGTCAATACACATCCTCAGTGATCCATCATTTTTCCTCACAAAGAGGATCGGTATGCCCCATGGTGACACACTCGGTCGGATGAAACCCTTTTCTAACAAATCCTTCAATTGCTCCTTTAGTTCCTTCAATTCTGTTGGTGCCATCTTGTAGGGCGGAATAGAAATAGGTTGTGTGACTAGCATCACATCAATCCCAAAATCAATCTCCCTATCTGGCGGAATCTCAGGGAGTTCATCAGGAAAGACCTCTGGAAATTCATTCACAACTGGCACAGTCTCGAGTGTAGGTGCCTCAGCATCGGTGTCTGTAACCTGGACCAAGTGATAGATACACCCCTTGTTAATCATCTTCATGGCCTTAAGGTAAGAAATAAACCTACCCTTCGGTACCACATTGTCCCCCTTCCACTCAACAACTGGCTCACTTGGAATTTCAAACCTCACAGTTCTAGTTCGGCAATCGAGCTTGGCAAAACATGAGTCAAGCCAATCCATTCCCATAATTACATCAAAATCGACCATCCCCAATTCAATGAGATTGGCCACCGTGTCCCGACCACTTACCGTGACAATACAACCCCTATAAACCCGTGCGTCCACAATAGACTCGCCAACTGGAGTAGATACGAAGAACGGCTCATGAAGCTGTTCTATCCCAAATTCCATAGCAACATAAGGGGTAACATAAGTATAGGTGGAACCGGGATCAATAAGAGCATATACATCATGAGTTTGGATAGTCAATATACATGTGACAACATCTAGAGAAGCCTCTGCACTCTGGCGACCACTCATAGCATAGAAACGGTTGGGTCCTTCTTAACTCTGCACACCACCCCTAGCTTCACCATGCCCTGCTAGTGCCGGAGTGCCTCGAGCTAGAGGGGTGCTGAAAATGTAGCAGCTGCAGAACCGGATGGCTGTGTTGTGCCCCTACCCGCACCCTGGCGGGATAAACGACACTCCCTCTGAATATGGCCCTTATTCCGCACCCGTAACATACCGGCAGGTCCTGGTAGCAGATCCCCATATGCATCCACCCACACTTGGGGCATGGGGGCCTCCGCTGCTGCTGGAATCTCCCTCTTGATCGACCCTGATGGTGGGCCCCCCCTGCTGCCCTGATTAGGCCTTAAGTGACTTCCCTGCTGCTGACTGTGCCCCGCTGGTGGTGCACTGGCTGAAGACTGAGCATAAGACTTGGATGGTCCTACCCTAAAAACTGATCTTCCATCACTAAATGAATCTCCAAGGTTTCCCACGGACCTGGCCTTGCTGGTACCCTCTCGCTCCCTTTTGTTCTTCAACTTACGGTCCTCTATAGCTTGAGCAAATGCTACCATTTTCCCATAGTTCGTATTTGAATCCAAGGCAGCTGTAGCGGCCTCATTGATAACCAAGGGGTTAAGGCCCTACACAAACCGGCGCACTCTAGCCTCCATAGTAGGTAACATGAGAATTGCATATTTAGACAGACATGCAAACTCCATGTGATAATCCCACACACTCTTACTTCCTTTCTTGGGGTTTTCAAACTCTGCGGCACGGCCTGCCCTAGTCTCTGCCGGCAATAAATGGTCCATGAAAGCGTCAACAAACTCACTCCACCTCACTAGAGGGCTCCCCTCCTCCAGAGAGTCCTCCCACAGCTCGAACCAAGAATAGGCCATCCCTTTCAGGCAGTAGGCGGCCAACTCCACTCCCCCCGTCTCAGTATAGCGCATAACCTGAAGAGTCTAATGCATCTCATCAATAAAGTCACGCGGGTCCTCTTCGGGATTAGCACCCGTGAACACCAGAGGATCTAACTGCAAAAACTTGTTCACCCTATAACTAGTAGAATCCCCTTGTGGGCTAGAGGGTGTGGGTGCAACATTCGACCTTTGGGCCGGAGAAGCCACTATTTAAGTCAACATCTGAATAGCTCCTCTAAGATCCCTATCAGAAATATCAGAACTGGAAGCTGGGGCTAGAGGTAGAACTGGAATATGAGGTGGAGGTACCGTCGCACCCTGAGTAGGTGTAGGGACTGGTGTGGCCTGTCCAGGTGTAGTGGAATCAGGCAGTGAGCAGTCGGGGGATTATCCTCACCCCTCCGGTATTCACCCGCATAATCAAATAGAGGGTCAACTTCCACTCCTAAAGCAGCATTGGCCCCTTGGCCAGTTCTTGCTCTCTTCTTAGGTGCCATATACTGAAAGTTAAAGGAATGCACGGGTTAGTGGAAGAACAGTTGCACAAGTAATTTTATTGCACGATCCAGAATATCATAGAAGGGTATTGTTCCTAAATGTCCAAGTAGCCTCCAACTTATAGATGTGGTCAATAACACACCGATAAGAAGGACTCTACCAGACACGGCTCCGAGACATCCTAGGATACTTTACAACCTTAGGCTCTGATACCAAGTTTGTCACGCCCCAACCTCGGGGAGCGCGACCGGCGCTCAACCGAGTGGACCCGATCGAGCAAATATGCTAGACACTATCTATCCGACTCACCTATGATCCAGAGAAGTCATGCTCTCATTAGTTAGGCAGTAGAAAGTTCATACATATATATATTACTAAGTCATTTCATTTTGTTACATCATTATTAAGTTTCAAAATACACACATCCTTATGACTGAGTGGAATAAGAGCCCAAAATAGAACATTATCCGTTGACCTTTCTAACACCCATATACAACCCATATAGTGTCTACGGAGCCTCTAAAGATACAAAAGAGAGTAAAGATGGTACCGGCAATAAGGCCCCGGCTATACCTCAAAAAGTGACCGCAATATAAATAAAAGGTACAATACATGACCCCGTAATGAAATAGGGCTAACCGAGTCCGCTGAGAAGAGGATGCAACACTATCTGTGATCAACACTATCTGCTATGGAACCACCTGCATCCATTTAAAGACGTAGCGCCCCCGGCAAAAGGGACGTTAGTACTGTCGAGTAGTACTAGTATGTAAAACTAAAACGCTGTCTTAATAGAATGAACAATAATACAGGGAAAACAGCCAATAATGCAATATGGGCTTTAAATAACACTAAAACATCAAGTTAAGGATCACATAGATTTTTAATTCAATTCTCGCATTATTAGGTTGGATGGTTTTTAGTGCCAATATGCCACAATCCATATACCACCCTGTTCTTACACGGAGTCCGATCTCGGCCTGATCGACTAGGCCATCTCATCTGAGACATCAACCATATTCACAATTTCATCCACAATACCACTGTGTTCTTACACATAGTCCGATCTCGGCCCGATCGGCTAAGCCATCTCATTCGAGACATCACCCCTTTTCAATCAGTCATCTCACTTCATATTTCTTTCCCATCTTTTCAATACAATGGCACGAGTGGCCCCAATTATAAAGTCGTTCTTGGCGCTTAGACGTATTTCATGATTCAGGTTCTTTTCCACATTCCAAATTTTTTATTCTCATCAACAACAACACGGTTTTTCATTCAAGACTTTTTGATTTCACATGTGAGCAATATAGAATCTAAGGCACATAGAGGCTTTTCACACAATTTGACATAACAGTCTTTAGTCGAATTTGACTTGAAGGCTATGCATTTGCACATATTCTAAGTTTGAACATTTCCTCAGATGATGAGATAACATGATGGAAGCGTGGAAATACATATTACACATATATTTTCAAAACAAGCACATTCGGGATAGCGATTTCTAGGACGTTCATTTTGGAATTTGCATCGATTTCATGAATACCATGGAATTCAATTCTAAGAAGAGGGGGTTTAGCCAACATACCTCAATTGAGCTTCTTAAACTCTAAGATATTCCAGAATATTAGCAACTTCAATCTATTTTAGCAATATAGCAAAAATTGAACCAAAGATTAGGAAAACGATCATGATTCTAGCTCACTTGAGCATTTTATCAAATACTATGTGTGTATTAAGGTTCCATGGCCCTTTTATGAAAGACTTCACCATCCCACACCCCATTATTTTCTATCTTTAACTCACAACCTCCCCACGTACCTTAAGAATACATGCATTCAAGGTAAGTACTCTTATGATGAAGACCTAGGGTGATTCTCTTGATAAACTTCAAAGGTTTAAGCAAGAATTGAAGAGAAACTTTTGATGAGNGTGAAGATTACTTTCTCCCTCTAGGACTCTCTCTCTCTCACCCTCCAAATATATCAAAAATAAGCTCAAAATAGTCTATGGGATGTGTTTTAACAGAATAGGGTCGGGTTTAAAAACCCCAAAAATGAAGCTCCGGAACAGGTTCTGCGATCGCATATGCGACCGCATAATGATTATGCGGTCCGCGAAATGACCGCGAAAGGTGGCTCTGGGAACTGGGCTGGCCTGCTTTACTTTGCGGCCGTTATGCGGCCCGCAGACCTGTTTTGCGATCGCATAATGCGCCGCAGACCCTCCCTCCGCAAAAGTGTAAGGATGACTATGTGACCAAAGTGCGGCCCGCGAAACGGTTATGCGGTTGCATAATTTGCTGCGAAACTGACCTCAAAAATGCCCTAGAGAACTGCCTCACTCTGCGACCATTCTGCGGTCCGCAAAGCGGTTCTACGGTCGCAGAACGGGCCGCAGAAATACCTACTTCTACCCAACATTTTTCTTCAACTCCCCAGGTACTGTACAATCCAAAAAGTCTGAACCGTGGCAAGTTTCTACTACTATTAACCTCTACGTCTACTTCGGCATCACGAAATCCGGATTTTTAGGAAAACTTTTACGGGGCCTTACAAGACCGATTTCTTCTACCCTAGTAGGGGCATTAGATAGGGAGACCCCATGTCTCCCTACATCTTCATCATGTGTATGAAGAGTCTCTCTAGAAGTATTGAAGCCCAAGTGCAGACTGGTAGGTGGTTCCCCATTAACATTAGCCATACAGGACCCAAAATCTCATATCTATTCTTTGCTAATGACCTAGCCTTTTTTGCCAAAGCAAATTCTAAGAATTGTACCACCATAATGGAAACTTTTCATGATTTTAGTTGTAAATCTAGTCAGAGGGTTAACACACTCAAGTCCAAAGTTGTCTTCTCCTCAAACTGTCACCAGGGAAAAATAGATACACCGGCCAGGAGCATGGCCATCAAAGCTTGCAAATCATTTGGTAAGTACCTAGGATTTCCCATCTTTCACAAAAGGCCTACCAACATATATTTCCAGCTCATCATTGATATTATGCAGGCTAAGTTAGCAGGCTGAAAAACATACTTTCTTAATATGGCAGGGAGAACTACTCTAGTTAATTCCTTACTAGGATGCATTCCCAGCCATGTAATGCAGTACATAAAACTTCTAGCCCAGGTGCGCAACCAAATTGATAGGATCCAGAGGAACTTCATGTGGGGTACCACTGTTGTTAGGAGGAAAATGCACCTGGTAGGATAGAGAATGGTGACTAAACCTAGGGAGGAAGGAGGCCTGGGTGTGCACATAACTAAGCTTAAAAATACTGCCACTCATATAGGCTTGTCTTGGAGAATGTATAATAAACCTAATGCACTGTGGGCAAGTGTCCTGTTTCACAAACACTGCACCAGTAGGAACCCTACTAGGCATATAGCCTCTAGGACTTGGTAAAATGTTAAGAATGGGTGGTCTGTGTGCAACAAAGCTACCAGGTGGGTAGTTTATAAAGGGGATAGAGTTAACCTCTATAGGGATAGATGGATCCCTAACATGGAACCCGTTAACATCATTATCAGTGGACCCCTGAACAGGGGTGAAGAGAGCTTGAGAGTGTCCTCCTGCTACTCTAATGGCCAATGGAACCTCAATAATCTATCATTCAACCTTCCTGAAAGTGTAGTGGCCACCATCAATTCTATCATAATCAATGGCAGTTCTGGAAAATTGGACAGTATGGTATGGAACCAAACTGGGAATGGGTTATTTTCAACCAAATCTGCCTATACCTTAATTGTAAGTCAGAATCAACAACAGGGGCAAAACCCAGGGGAAAACTTCAGTTGGATATGGTCACAAAAGATTTCCAATAAAATCAAATACTTCCTATGGCTTGTGACTCATGGTAGGTTCCCTACTAGCCAGTATCTTCACTCTAGGGGGATAAATATAAGCCATATATGCTTCTTTTATAACAAAGAGGAGGAAACTATAGAGTACACCCTCATCAATTGTGATAATGCTAAACAATACCGGGATGAACTCTCCCAACAGAGCCAATCCACCCTTAGCATCCCAAACCTTTTGTTTGGCCAAAACCAATGGGTTTACACCCTTAGTAGAGTGAAACAACAGAGTTTCAACAACCTCCTCAAATGGCAAATCTGGCTCACCAAGAATAACTGCTTCAATAACAAGAGAGAGCATGTCCCCTATAAGATTGCTATACTTAGAGATGTAGAGTTCATATATGTGGTGGGGGTTGCCAAGGAAAAAAACCAAGTCCTTTAATAAGGGTGAACTGGCATCCACCGAGGAGGGAGTCTTACAAGTTAAATACTGATGGTGCAACCTACCAAAATGAAAGAATAGGAGGTATATGAGGCATAATTAGAAATATCAATAGGGACTGGGTAATGGGGTTCATGGGAAATACACATTGCACTAATACACTCCATTCTGAGCTAACAACGTTTATGCAGGGGCTAAAGATGGCAGCATCAAATAATCTCTTACCCTTTGAGGTTAACTTAGACTCAACAGAGGTAATTTAATGCATAAATAATGGTCATTTGATTTATGATCCTATGGTCTGTGAATGCAGGTCACACTCCTAGCAGCTCTGGACATCCACCAATAAGCCATACCTACAGGGAGGCAAATAGAGTAGCGGACAAACTGGCAAATGAAGCAGGAAAGCAGTGGGAAGCAAAAATTAACTTTTTGATAGTTGCTCAGGTGTTTGTCAATGAAATGCTTTGGGCAGATACCCTAGGAACTATTTTTGAAAGAAAGACAAAAGTCTGTAATATTGGTAATGTAGCATTAGACTACTCCTTGTTTGTGGATACGTGCATGGTACCGCACCACCCCCACTGTAATGAACAACTAACTAGTATATAAAATTATTTGTTTTGACCAAAAAAACCTTATTGCTATTGGTAAACTTTATCCCTTTATTTCATTTATCCTAATATTATTATTGTAATATCTATCTAAAAGGAAGAAGCCAGTCCAACTGGACTAAGGGCTTGTTTGATTCAAAATCAGGATAATCTAGAATTGTAATCCTGGAATTAAAATCAGAAATAAGTTATTCCATCTTTTATATGGGTAAGTTATATCAAGATTTTGATATAAAAATAATATTAATTTTAACTAGTATCTCCAACCAAACACAGATTACATTTTATTTCAAAATCTTCATCTAATCCCTTGAATAAAACGTCCTCCAAGAACCAAAATAAGAAAACACAATTTTGAATATCAATATATTTAAGCTGACCAATAGGGATGGCAAACGGGGCGGGGCAGATTGAAACAATTTTTTAAAAAATTGATGCGGAGCGAGGCATATTGCGGGTTTATCCCATTATGTTGTCTTACTTGCTATCGGTATTCTTCTTCTCTGTTATGGTCAATGTCAATAGCGCGTAATAAGGGAAGAAAAGAAGAAACAGAAGAAGTCGTTAGTGAGATTTAAGACAATCTAAGGACTCGTTTGGTCATAGATTTTGTCAAAATAAATTTAGATTTTATTTGGCAAACACATGTTTGGTCATAGATTTTGCATATATTTTGGCAAAATCCCAAATCCCAAATCCCAAATCCCAAAACCAGCTCAATGCCAAAATATCACTATTACATTTTTTAAAAATTGCCTCAAACTTTTGTATTTTATAAAAAAGCTCACCATTTATTATTTTGTAACAATGTTGCTTCGTCTTCTCGGTCACCTAATAGTGTATCATGTAGTTCATTATAAAAATGATAATTTTGTATCAAATTTATTTATGTTCAGGACTATGGTTTGCGATAATATAATGAATGTTATTGATAATGATATTGTTGGGTATTTATAATAATTTTTAAAACTTGTGGGTATACGTCATGTTTCATGTTTTTTCAAAATAAATTTGGAAAATATGTTTTGAAAACAGATGTCCAAACACATTTTCATCTTCAAACCAAACTTCACCCAAATCAGATTTTTCAGAACAAATTTAGGAATCTATGGCCAAACGCTAGCTAAATATATAGTGATCCGCGCACGATCCAATGAACACAAACTATGATGTCTTTTGTATTCATATTTTTTCATGGTTAAGCAATATGTATTCTCATTTTAATATTTAATTATACATACCTTATATTCATTATTTTGGTGAAAATATGAGATGTGTAAATACGTATCCAACTTTAAATTATTATGTGTATTTACTAATGTTATATAGTACAAGATTATTTTATTTATCCAATGAAAGTTAACCATGTGAATCAGAGGCGGAGCCAGAATTTCAAATTTATGGGTTCAGGATTCTAATCATTTTAAGCTGCTGGATTCTAAATTAATAATTTATATATATTCAATAATTTTTTTAAGATAGATATATAGTTCGAACCAAAGCTATTGGGTTCGGCCAAACCCACTCGGGACACTCTAGCTTCGCCCCAGATGTGTATGTAGCTGCAATTACTATTCTGCAATATAATAAGAAAATAAAATCGACAACCTGTCCTAGCTTTTATCTTATGTACAACTAAATATTTGACTATTAATTATTTAATAGATAGATGATTGATCATTGAACTAAGCCTTAATTCATGGAGTAAATTACTAGTATTTGATTTGCTGCCATTATCCATCCACCTATTAACACATTGCAACAAACTAAATAACGATGAAACCTTCTATGTTCGAAAACAAAATGTGATAATTGTTTTCTTTATTCTATTTTATATCTCATACATTTTTTGTAAAGGGGGTATTGTTTCCTCTGTCTTATGTTTAGTGAAATTGGATTGATGCCCTATAGGTACTTCATTCTTAGTTTGTCAAAAAATTTAATTTAAATAAATATACTTGGCACCAAAAAAAAAAGTGATCAAAGTTTATATGAGTCAAATTGAATTACACATCACACAGACCCAAACTAGGAGACCAATCCCTCCCGTCCACTTTAATTGATTTTGACTGTTTTCACACATATTAAAGAATTCATATTTTAGTATTAATTAACAATAAAATTGACCATATTAACCTTAATTTGTTCATTGAAAAAACGAAGCTAATTCCTTCTTGATATCTGAAAAAACAATCAAATATTATGCATCACAAAAAAACGTCAAAAAATTAATTAAAGTGAACCGGAGGAAATATTTGAGTAACCTAGGAGAAAGAGGTTTGAACTTAATGCTCCCCCGTTCTAATTCATGAGGCAAAGTTTAAGTACGGAGTTTGGGAAAGAAATAAATTTTTTGAACTTTTGTGGTATCAAACATGGCATAACATTTGGGCCAGACTTTAGAAATTTATAGTTTTAGATATTCCATAATATTTGTATGATTATAAAAATTTCTCATAAAAAAAAAATTAAATTAAATTATTTTCAAATTTAAAAAGTCGCCATATTTTTTAGCTAACTAAAAAGAAAATATTTTCACATAAGTTGGAACGGAGGGATACCAATTAAGGTGCAAAGTTCACAAAAAAATCGAACACCGATTATAGTGGAAATAGCTTGCCAGGTATTACGCTACCTATTATAGGACAAACTTCACAACAAAGCTAATACTAATTTTCTTTGTGATTACAGGTTCCTGCTCGACACACTGGGCTAGCCGGATGTTAGGCATGTCTATCATGAAGGAAACTAAGTGGCGCACACACTGGCGCAGTTTGGGAGCAACTGTAACTCACTTACTAACGCTGAGTGTGAAGATCATTTCTAGAGTGAACCACCTTTATTTGCTTTCTCTACTTTTCGCAAAGACTTATTAGGGACTGCTTCATTAAGATCAGTCCTGGATTGTAATAACTCTCTTTAAATTCATGCATAATAATAATATCTCGTCTTTAAGCAAAAAAAAAATTGCAAAGTGAATTGTGATAATAAATAAAATAAGATTGACTAGTAGAAGGTCATCCATAACTAGAAAAGTATATACAGAAAGACTACTCATATTGCTAGGACTAGAAAGAGAAACAAGCACAAAAAGAGTTTTGCCAAGACCAGCGTTTTCTAATTTTGTATTCAATTTTGGAAGAGAGAACACTCACCTTTTGAAAGATAATGCTTATCATATCGATCCTCTTCCATCTGCATATATTTAGGTGAAAATAACACGGGCTAATCATTTTTTGGATTGGTAATCAAAAAATAATCAGCATTTGCAAAGTCATTGAAAAATAACTAATGTTTTGCTGAAACACGAAAAATTTCAGCATAATATGCGAGATTATGGAGCTTCTGCATATAAACTTCCAACATATTATGTTGGAATTCCAGCACACAGAAAGTTCCAGCATAATATGCGGGATTATGGAGCTCCTGCATATAAACTTCCCGCATATTATGTTGGAACTCCAACACATTATGAAATTCCATGACATTATGTTGGAAGCTCATATGTCAAAAAATTTGAACTTCATCATATTATGCTGGAATATTTCCGGATTTTAAGGGTATTTTTGTTCGGATTTTATTTTTACATGAAAAAGTGACTAAATTTCGGTTACTTTTAAAACTGTGGCTATTTAATTATCAGTTGTAAATCTGACTATTTTTTATTTCCCCTCTATATTTAGGGGGAAAAACCCAGCCCAACTTTGAAGGATTGGGCCGGTCACAAAATTGGGATGGGCTATAAGCGCCACCTTGCCAGAAATCCCCATAATCTAGTTTGGGACTTTTTCGTATATATACCAAATTTTAAATTTATTTACTCGATTTTGTCTAAGTTTTTCTATTTACGGAAAGTAATTAAAGTTTTTTTATAAAATATATACAAACTCGGTCAAAATCTACAATATATCTACAATTTATCTACAACTTAAATATAATTTTTTTGTATAGAATCTGGTAAAAAACTACAATTTACATACAATTTATATTCGATTTATATACAATTATGATAATTGTATATATTTTGTATGTCAGTTTTACACTCGAAATACAATATATATATATATATTATGTCTTTTTTCCGAGTTTCAATCTGAAATTCCAACCAAAACCACCTCGAATCTTCACAAAATTCTCTAAAACTTGAGATATAAACTCCAAAAGATATTCTCAATCATTTGCAACAACACCCAATCCAATAAAAATTTAATTTTCAAATTCAAAACTTCGAAACTTTTTAATAGTTATCAATGAAATTCACAATATTAATTACGTTCTAACTCTATAATTGTTAGAAAGAAACTTCCGTTAACAAGCAAACAGATTAAATAAAAGCCAAATTAGACAATTTCCAACTACGATTTTCAACCAAAATCTCAATGCTTTCGTAGAAGCAGAAAATGTGAAACTTGAAATAAATTTTGCAAAAGGGATTTTGGGCGATTGGTTACATGGGGGGAGGTAGGATACGCTATCTGTGTATTATTTGAAAGACGTGGGGATTGGGGGTGAGTACGTTGGAAAGCTAATTAAAGCCCTATAATTTAGGGATATTAAATTATCACTAAAATATATATAATTGGTAAATTGTATATCAACTTGTAATTAAGTTAAAACTTCTTTGGTGAGGGTAAATAAGTTTTTAAAATAGTATAACTTGGTAAAAATCCCATCTAGTTTCATTGCATAGTCGTGCGGGGCAATAGATGCTGAAGAATTTGAAGAAATGTTGTAATTTCTATGGACGCACTGAATTATCACAAAATTAACATCAACACTGATCCTCTTGTTGATGCTAATTGTGAAAGTTTTAACAAGAACAACAATTCTTGAGTCTCAAGTAAATTGAAGTCAGTTGTATAAATCCTTACTTCTTCATTTAAACTCAACTAAAATCATTATCATGCTAAATAAAATAATATAAAGTAAGCTTCCGTTTGAACATAAAATTTGGGAGCTTTTTTTCAAATTTAGTTTTCAATTATCTATTGTTTACAGATTTTAACCATTTATTTATTTATTTTTGAAGATTTTGAAAACAAAATCTCCATATCCCAAAAACAGTTCTATAGTAGTTTTTGAAGCTTTTTACTCACAAAACTTCAAATTCTATTCAAGCAAAATACATGTCCAAACACAATTTCAACTTTCAAAAATTATGTTTCATCTCATTTTTTCAAGTTTCAACCAAATCTATTGTAATATACTAGAATAGAGAGAAATAGAACAACAATACTTTGTATTATTGATATGATGGGAATCTCAATTACACTCGAATTTACAGTTGAATATAATAGAATTTGGCTACAAATCTAAGTCTCTAACTCAGTTGAGCTCCAATGGCAGATAAACTTGAAAGAAGGAAGAAGAAAGTGAATAGGGGAAGAGAAGAGATAGAACAAAAGAAAAGAGTGAGGTCGAGAGAGAAAGAGAGAGGACAAAGTAGTTAGAAAATACCAGAATCATAACTGTTGCTCTTTGCCTTCAATGACTTATTTAATCTATTGGAGTCTAATGTGAGCCTTTCAATCACAATTGTGACTTCTAATCTCCACCGTCCCTTTTGTTAATGAAACAATGTCGTCTACCTTTATTAATACTCCGCTATTGTCACGAGGATGTCACATGACCTCTCCATCAGCTAATCCTAATACATGCCTCTTTCTAATTTCTTCTTATTCATTTCTACTCCTCTTTCCTGATTCAGCTGCCCTATCATAACAATACATCCCCCATTGAAACTGACCTTGTCCTGAAGGTCGAAGCTGAGCTACGAAGTCTATAAATTGACTTCGTATATAACCCCAATCTTCCCATATGGCTTCCTCTAGGCTGAGATTTGTCCACTGAACTAACACCTTAACCTTCACAGCATTATTGACCTTAACCATTCGTCGTTCAAGAATTACAAGGGGCTGGACCAGTATTCTTCCGTTAGCATCGCAAATCGCTGGTTGAAGCTAGGAATTGACAGCTGGGCCTACCCGTTTCTTTAACTGTGAGACATGAAACACGGGATGGATCTAACAAGTCGTCGGCAGCTCTAAACGATAAGCAACACTCCCTATCTTTTGTAATATCTTGTAAGGACCATAGAATCTCGCACTGAGCTTTAAATTCCGTCGGACTGTAATAGATGATTGTCTATAGGGTTGAAGCTTGAGATAAACCCAATCTCCTACTTCCAAGACCCTCTCAAACCTGTTCTTGTCAGCATAAAACTTCATTCGAGCCTGAGCTTGCACCAGGTTTTCTTTGAGGTTGAGTAGCATATGTTGCCTTTGAGCTAAATTAGCTCCAACTGTAGTGTGAGTCGAATGAGGCAATGAATCCATGGGAACTTGGGTAGGTGGAAACCCATAGAGAGCTTGAAAAGGGGTAGTCTGTAGTGAGCTATGATAATTGGTGTTGTACCACCATTCTGCCAAAGACAACCATTTCAGCCACTTCCTAGGATTAGCAAAGACCATAGATCTTAGGTAAGTTTTTAGGTATCGATTGAATCTTTATGTCTGTCCATCCGATTGAGGATGGTATGCTGTTGACATGTTTAATTTGGTTCCCATAGCTTTGAATAATTGCTGCCAAAATTGGCTGGTAAAAATAGCATCTCTATCAGTGACAATAGATTTAGGTAGCCCATGTAACTTGTAGACTTCTTATAAGAATATCTCAGCTACTTCTTTTGCTGCGAAAGGGTGTTTTAGTGCCAAGAAATGACCATATTTGGACAATCTATCTACCACCACTAGGACTACATCCTTATGGCCAGAAGAGGATAGGCCCTCAACAAAGTCCATGGCTATGTCTTGCCAAGGTATATCAGGTATGGGCAGTGGTTGGAGTAAGCCAAGAGAGTGTACATTCTCAGTTTTTATCCTTTGGCATATGTCATACTCAGAAACCCATCTTGAAATATCAGTCTTCATGTTAGGCCAATAAAACACCGTCTTGATTCTCCTATAGGTCCCCAATTAGCCAGAGTGCCCTCCTAAAGGAGACTGGTGGAGTGATTCAAATACCTTGGCTCTCAAATTAGCCCCTCTACCCACCCAAATTCCGTGGTCAAACCTAAATAATGCCCTGTTGCAGAGTGAACTTAGGTTTGCTAGAAGGATCTGCTATTATCTCAGCTAATAACTGTAGTGCAGTGGGATCATGTTCATAACTTTGACATATTTTCTGCATCCATGTAGGGTCTGATGAGGTAATGGCACACAGAGTAGACTCATCTCCATATCTTCTTGAGAGAGTATCTGTCACTCTATTCTCTGTCCCCCTTTTGTATTGAATCTCATAGTCTAGACCAAGTAGCTTAGTCAGACCTTTTTATTGTAGTGTTGTAGTAATCTTCTGATCTAATAGGTACTTGAGGATTTGATGATCAGTTCTTTAATAAAATGCACTCCCCCCCCCCCCCCCC
>AWOL01S0038507.1:0-66541 GCA_000715115.1 Nicotiana otophora
TGGTGCATGCCCACACGCCCGTCATCTAGCATGTGCGTCACCTCAATACCAATCACATAACACGTATCTCGGGGCTTCATACCCTCAGCACTAAGATTAAAAGAGTTACTTACCTCGAACAAGCCAATACCAATTCCAAGCAAGCCAAACAATGCTCCAAAGATACCATCCCGCACGTTTCGACCTCCGAAGCTCGAAACTAACCAAAAACAACTCAAGTACATCAAACAATGCTAAAGGAACCAATCCCGATCGAAAAAGATCAAATCTTAAATCAAAAGCCCAAAATCGGCCAAAAGTCCAACCCGGGACCGTATCTCGTAACCCGACAAAATTTACAAAATTCGACAATCTATTCAATTATGAGTCCAACCACACTAGTTTCACTCAAGTCTGACTCCAACCCGATGTTCAAAACTCAAAAATTCATATTATGAAACTTTAGGCCAAAACCGCCTAATTTCCTCTTTAAAATTCACAATCCAATTATCAAAAACGAAGATAGATTCATGAAATATAACCAAAATCGAGTAGAGAACACTTACTCTAATTCATATGGTAAATATTGCTTCAAGTATCGCCTTAATCTGAGCTCCATAGCTCCCAAAATGATAAAATGGCTGAAACCCTCGAAATGAGATTTAATATAATCTGCCTAGCTATTACACTTCGCGAACGTGGGCAATTCCACGCGTTCGCATAGAACAAATGCCCACCAGCTGAAATTTCTCTTTTGCGAATGCAGCACCACAGACGCGAACGCGATGAACAAACTCCTAGAGCTGTGCGATCGCATATCAAATTTCACGATCGCTAAGAACAAACGCCTGACATCCTCAAGCCTTCATTCCTACTACACGAACGCATCACCAGGCTCGCGAACGCACTGAGCAAATGCCTCACCCTCCGCGAACACGACTCTGGACTCGGGAATGCGATGAACAATCCTATCAGTAATCCAACAACCCTACGCGATCGCGTTCTATACTTCGCGATTGCAATTAAGGAAACTAGAAGCCCAGAATTCTGTAGAACCAGCAATGCAAATATGAAGGAAAATAGCCCGAAATCAATTCGCAACACACCCGAGTCCCTTGGGACCCCGTCCAAACATACCAACAAGTACCATAACATAACACGGACCTAGTTTAGGCCTCAAAACACACAAAAGAACATCGAAAAGATGAATCACTCCTCAAATCAAAATCTATGAACTTTGAAACTTCAACTTCAACAACCGATGCCGAAACCTATCAAACCACGTCCGATTGACCTCAAATTTTGCACACAAGTCACATTTCACATTATGTACCTATTCCAATTTCCAGAATCGAATTCCGACCCCGATATCAAAAAGTCCACTCCCGGTCAAAGTTTCCAAAATTCCAACTTTCGCCATTTAAAGCCAAATTCCACTACAGACCTCCGAATCACAATCCGGACGCGCTCCTAAGTCCAAAATCACCCAACGGAGCTAACAGAACCATCAAAACTCCGTTTCGGGTTCAAATTCACAAAAAGTCAAACTTGGTCAACTCTCCCAATTTAAAGTTTTGACAACGAAATCCATTCTTCCAATTCGATTTCGAATAACCTGAAAATCAAAACCGACAATTCACATAAGTCATACTGTATCATACGGAGCTACTCATGCCCGTAAACTACCGAGCTTCAACTAGTTGACTCACTGCTCCTAGATACTATCCATAATATTAACTTATTGAACATTAAAAGCTTCAACTAGTTGACTCACTTAAAAGACTAAGTGGTCGCTGCAAAAATAATCCGGTTCAAGAGTCTGGAGTCGAATCCCACAGTGAGCTAACATATTTGCTACAACTTTCATTATCACTAATGATAAGCTCAGACAACTTTTCGTGTTCAAGATTTGATTTGCGAATTAACAAAAATTACTTATCTAAGAGAAAATGATAATAAAAACTAACAACTAACAATAATGAGGTTGAATCAAAGATTAAAAGATCTAGGGTTTATGATTTGCCCAATTGCCCAATTAATTCCTGACATGTTAGCTATAATATCGCCGCAACACTCTCTAACGATGATGAGTTCTTGTTTTCGCAATTATCTCTCGATCAATTATGATAATTTACTAAAAGTATTCTTTCGAACTACTCTAGCTAACAATTTGTACAACTCATAAAGATCGCGCCAAAACTTTGTTATCTCTAATCCCGCTTTTAAATCCAAGTAATTAATCTCTTAACTTACTCGAAAGTAGGATCGTTCAACAACAATCTAATCAAGTGTTCTCTCTTAAGCAACACAAGATAACTAGACACGATTAATCAAGGGCCCTTCAATTAACCACAAGAAACACATGGTACAACAATTAAAGAGTAAAAACGGCTCAATTATATCAAAACGCAATCAAGACTTCATCCAAAAATTGGTTCCATCAACCGTAGATGATGGGTTTAGCTACTCATAATTGTGTAAATAATCATAGTAATATCCAAAAGCATTAAACTACAAACTAAAGGAAAGCGGAGAGAAAACCTCGAGTGATTCGTGCTTCCAAAGTGTTTCATAGCCTCTTGCCTCTCTAATGATGTCTCTCCCTTCAAATACTAACTTTAAGAGGTATTTATATGGTTGGGGTCGAAGTCTACGCGTCCAAAAATAGTGAGTAAATAAAAGCGTCTCGGATAGCATCGTCGGTGCGGGGCATTGTCAGAGGCACCAACATTACTTCGCGAGGCACTATCAGAGGTACCAATATTTCCACGCGAGGCAGTGTCAGAGGCGCCAATGAGAGTGTCGTGGACAAAGCCTTGCACTTTCTATGACCATGACTTTACATTTCCTTGCACGTCTTCTTTTATTGCTTCATTTTGTATCTTTGAGATACCATTTCGTGCAACTTTTCTCCACTTCATGTCCAAGCATTCCTACACATAAAATAAACTCTATTAAGCTTAATTGTTGCACAAATTAGCATCCAAACAACAAGCAAGTAGGGTAAATAACGTCAAAATATTTGAAATTATAGTACGGCATCAATTATCTTTATATTATGAGAGTTATACCTGTTCAAAGGAAGGTGTTATGAAAATTAAGATATTTTTTCCACTTAATATTTCCAACTCATTCCAAACAAGTTCTCTCCATTTATAAACCTTCTTAATGTGTTCCAAAACACTTTCCATATGTATTTTTGTGTCAAAATGATGTGGTTCTATCCCATAGTTCTCCTTCACTACTCAAAAATACTATTCCAATTATCGTTGGTGCATTATCAAGTCTTAAAAGATTTATTTTACGGGGCTTTACATTGGTTTAAATTTACCTTATCGAAACTCCATTAAATTCAAGGAAAACTATCAGATGCATTGCTAGTGACAACAGTATTAATAATGTAACACCCCGAAAAATTTTGAAGTATTTCAGTGTAAAGCCCTGTAATATTCGCAAGTGAATTCAAGGTTTCGTGGTGCCGGAGTAGGCTTACGTGAATTCGGATTTTTTGGGTTGAACAATGCACCGGAAAGTAAAGAAAAATTTTTGGCAGAAAAGCATATGCGGCCCATTATGCGGCCGCATAATCACTCTGCGGACCGCATAATGGCCACAGAGTGAAGCAATAAGTTTGGCCAACTTGGGGTCAGTTTTGCGGTCGATTATGCAACTACATATCGATCTCATAATCCCTCTTGAGTTTTTGCGGAGGGAGTTCTGTGGTGTATTATACAACCGCAGAACGAGTATGCGGACCGCATACTGGTCGCATACCTGAGCCGAAAGTTTAGGCCCCTGAGGGCCATTTCTGCGGTCACTTTGCGGACCGCATAACCATTATGCGGTCGCATATGCGACCGCAGACCTGTGTCGGGGAACCATTTTACTTAATTTAAAACCCGACTCCCATTCCGTTAAAACACCCCTTATGTCTATTTTGAGCTCATTTTCTGATACTTCTAGAGTGAGAGAGAGAGGGTTCAAGAGGGAGGGTCTAAGTTTTCATCAAATTGATCTTCGACCATCACTCAAAGCTTGGAAATATTTAAGTAGAGTACCAAATTCTTCATCCAAAAAGGTAAGACTTCATCAGCCCACCTCTTAATTTCAAACATAACTATAATGGGGTATTAATAAGATGGTCCATATGTGTGAGGGTTGTTTATCTTGCATGCATGTGATAAAGAGTGTGGAAAAAATAAGAAGTGAACTAGAACCATGAACGTTTTCCTAATTTTGGGTTCAATTTATATATTGCAAAAATAGATTGAGGTTGCTAAGGGTTCCAGAAAATTGTAGAGTCTAAAGAAGCGCAATTGAGGTATGTTGGCTAAGCTTTCTCTCTTGGAATTGAATTCCATAATGTTTCTGTAAGTTTCAAAGTGTGGGTTACGTATTAAAAAGGTTATGGCTTTGAGTTGTGTTTCAATGAAAGATAGAATTATCTAAAAGCTTTTGTACTAAATTCATGCCCATTAGTGGTTGCTTTAACTAATGCTTTGATTTATAAATATATCCAGTGTGATTTGAGCTCTATATACTCATGTGTTTAAATTGTATATTGTCATTTCTGGGGGAGAGTGTTGCAAGAGTAAATGGTGTATTGGCTATTTATGATTTTTCATGTGTGTTTCTATTGTTGGTTAGTATACTTCATTCTTTGGGAAGAAACCATTTGTGTTTGAAGTTTTCATTTCAAATGGATTTGAAGTATATGATTTTTAAAATATCCTATATGTTGATACTTGATGGTGATCTTTGAAATTGAAAGAGGTGAAAGTGTAGAATATAAAATACGGCCATTGTGCCAGGAATAAAGAATCTTGTGAATGGCCTAATGAGCCAAGAAAATATTGTCTTTGTGAATGACTGGAAATACTAATGAGAATTCATACAATGCGAAAGATGTTGAGGTGAGTACAATTGTATTTATGATATTTCTGTTTGCAAATCAAATCAACACTATTTTTGGGAGTATCATTAGCAATACCGAGGAAGGGTGGGTCATAAGGCCCACACTTGAAACTACACGTGCCGGTGTAGGGGTGGATTGTGATATTATTTTCCTTAATTGGGATGAAATCGGAACCTTTGTGGATTGAAAAAGTCAACCCGGACGACATATGTGGAAAGGCGGCCTGGCTGATCGGGTAGAGATCAGACACCATATTGTGCATATGGTGGTACTACTCTTGATAACAACTTTCTTTCGCATCACATGTCAAACCACATTGTTTGTGGGGAGATGGCCTAGCCGATCGGGCGTGATCGGACTCCGTGCTAACAAAGCCGGTGGTATATCAGTGCTAATGATCTCCCAATCAAAATTATATATCAAGTTTGTATTTTGAAAATTATTATGTTTTAACCGGACGTTTGGATATTGTTGATTGTGACTTGTTGTTCCTATGTGTTGCCTTTTCTTATATGGTCATTCTATTTTGAAAGAGGATTTTTAGCCATACATACTAGTGCTATTCGACAGTACTAACGTCCCTTTTGCCGGGGGTGCTGCATCTTTAATGGATGCAGGTGGTTCTTCAGCATGCGGCACTGATCAGTGATAGCAGTACACTCTTTTCAGCTGATTTGGTGAGCCCCACTTCATTTCGGGGTCATGTATCTTTTGTTTCTCATGTACAGTATTTTGAAGTATAGCCGGGGCCTTGTTGTCGGCATTTCCATATTACTCTTCTATTGTATTTAGAGGCTCCGTAGACAGGTTATGGGTTATGGTTGATGTTGGGAATTGAATTAGAAATGTTGGTACTTGAAAATTATGTTTTTCATTAATTCTATAAATTCGTAATATTTTGGAAGTTATGAATGAAGCTACTAATGGAAATGAAAAAGGAAGTTGTTAATAAAAACTTTTTAGTGATTGATTAATGGAGTACATCTCCTCTTTATTCATGGATGAGTTTGGGTAGAAGTAAGTCTAATAGACTTGCTCGGCTGGGTTCTCTCGGTTGAGCGCCGGTCGCGCTCCCTGAGTTTGGGGCGTGACAAATAACCATAAAGTAGAACATACAATAAAATTAAGTAGACTATTATTGGCTAATTTTTCAGAACTCAAATTTTTCTTGCCTTTGTTATCATAAATGTCTCCATTACCACCACATAATTCAACAATTACCTTCTTTCATTAAAATAACATGACCTGGTAACAACCACGACATACTCTTCTAGCACATTCATCCGTTGACCACTTCATTTCCTTCAACAATTTACACACTCACATAAAAATAATACAAGCACACAAGGCACCTATATTTATCGTTCTTTAATCATTTTTTCTCTATTAAATCATCATAGCACCATATGTTAATTGTAACAACGTCAAAAAAAATAAATATAAAATATGTAAAACAGAGGGACACACTAAAGTTTTTACTCCCCACTCAAACCTCACTTTCGTTTCAATTCAAGAATAGTCCTTCAGCAATAAAAGATAGACGAACATAGAAACGAAAAGTCTACCAAAGATATTATTGAACTATATGTATTTATGTATTAGTAGTAATTAGTTGTAACTGATACACTAGTTAGTTAGAAGTAGTTGTGGCATAAGGTGAGACTCATGTATATCTATATATACATGTATATATCTAGAACCTTCTTCTAAGAATGAGAATATACAGTACATTTTCATCTCTCAAATATTTGTAACTCTCTCTCTCTCTCATTTGTTTTCATGGAATCATCACAGATCACCATTGTTGCTCACCTTGAGCTCTTATTATCTTGACATGGTATCAGAGTACGGGAGCTCGTAATCCCCAAAATTCTCGATTTTCATATCTACTTTTTTTCGTCTTTGCCCTAATTTCTTAGATAATTTTGATTTGCCCTAATTTCAAACAAAAATCGCACAAGTCAGCGATTTACCCTCAATTGTTAATATTCTCTCGTTCGATTTCACCTCTGTTTTATATTCTCTTTATAAATTTCATTTCCTTACTTTTGGATGGCTATTCTCAATCAAAATTACCCGACTGATGTCAACACATATGCAAGTGCACTTGCGACGGCCGGTGGAGTTGCTAACGCTGGAATTGACATTAACAGCCCTCTTTAACTTTATCCATCTGATAACCCTGGGGCTATGCTAGTTTCTACCCCTTTCAATGGAATTTGATATCTCTCATGGTGGCGTAGTGTTATGCGAGCCTTATCCATTAAGAACAAGCTTGGTTTTATTAGTGGGGAGTGCAAATAACCAGATTCTCAGTCTGCCGATTATCGCCAGTGGGTACGATGTGATGATATGGTCACCTCATGGATCTATAATTCCCTTTCAAAGGACATCGCAGATAGTGTTGAGTATGCAAATGATGTTGTTGAATTATGGACATAATTAGAAGATCGTTACGAGCAAACTAATAGTGCTAGACTGTATCAGATCCAGAAAGAAATAAATGATCTAACTTAGGGAGCTCTTGATATCACGAACTACTATACCAAAATGAAGAAAAATTGGGAAGAATTGAGCAATTTTAGTATGAAAGCATAATGCAATTTCCAGTGTAATTGTGCTGCCAAGGAAATATTATACAAGGCAGAGTAGGATAGGCGCTTGATCCAATTTCTTATGGGACTGAACGGAATGTATACAGTAGTGCGTGGAAGCATTTTAATGATGAATCCTCCTCCTTCATTAGCACAAACCTTTTCTTTACTCATTCAAGATGAGAAACAGAGAGAGATGTGATCCTCCAATCAATTGGTTTTTGAGTCGACTTCTCTTCATGTGAATGCACAGGGAAATACCAATTCTAACACTCAAGGGAATGCTAACTTCAGAACAAACTATCGTGCAAATAACCAGTCTATTAGAGGCAGAACTTCGCGTCTTTTTTGCGATTATTGCAAAACCATAGGACACATTAGAGATATATGTTACAAACTGCACGGCTATCCCCAGAACTACACTCCAGGTCCTAGAATTAATACCAAAGGAAAATGTATCATCGCTAATGCACATGCCGCACCCACTGAGGAGTTGTCTGTTAAGGAAGCTGGTTCAAGCTCACAGGACAAGCAGCACAATGTGGCAACTATTGGAATCACAAAGGAGCAGTATGGTCAGTTAGTAAACCCGCTTCAGTACCTTCAAGGTACCAATGGAGAGGACTCTGCTGACACTCACCTGAGCAGTGGAGCAGTCAATTTTGCAGGTATTATGGCCTGCTCCTCTTCTGCTAGTCATGGTAATTCTTATTGTAAATGTTTCAGAACTATGTCTGACACATCGATAGTGGATTATGGTACCTTACACCACATGACATACAATAAATCTCTTTTTCTTGAAACTAGACCTTTGTACTATCCTCTGTTAGTTGCACTTCCAAATGGTTATAAAGTCAAAGTGACAGAAATTGGCAGTGTTGCACTTTCATCTCAAATCACCTTGCACAAAGTTCTCTTTGTCCCTGCTTTCAAGTTCAACCTCATTTCTGTCTCCTCTATGACTGCACATCTAAACTCTCTGATTGCCTTTACTGCTTCTTCATGTCTACTGCATGCCCCTTCAATGAAGAGGCCTCTAGTGATTGGTAAGATCAAAGGTGGTCTGTATCTCCTATGTTCTCACTGTTTGGATAATGGTAGCTCAATTTCTAATGTTTTTGTTACCTCTACTCTACTTTCTCATTGTGATGTAAATACTCCACAGTGTTAATCTCTTTCACCTGTAAATAGTTCCACTGATAATAAGACATATTCTACTACTTTGCACTCTTCAGATTTTTCTCAATGCTCTTCTATACCTCATGATAATAATATAGATATGTTGTGGCATAACAGACTTGGGCATGTCCCTTTTGTTAAGATGAAAAGCATTTCTAATATACCAGTCACCTTTTCTTCTAAACAATCTTTCCTTTGCCCTATGGCCAGGCAGTCTAGATTGTCCTTTCCTCGAAGATCCAACATTTTTCCCAAGCCATTTGAGCTCTTACATGTGGATCCGTGGGGTCCTTATCATGTCCCAACCAATAGAAATCAGAAATACTTCCTCACTATGGTGGATGACTATAGTAGAACCACATGGACTCATCTACTAAGTTGCAAGAGCAATGCACTCCAAATCATCCAAGCCTTTATATCTCTATTGAAACACAATTTCAGAAGTCCATTCAGTCTATAAGGTCTGATAATGGACTGTAATTCACTTGCACAGAAGCTACTCTATTTTTTCAATCCAAAAGTATACTTCATCAAAATACTTGTCCTTACACTCCACAATAAAATGGGGTGGTATAAAAAAAATATAAGTACCTTCTTTGAGACTGCCAGGGCCGTACTTTTCCAATCAAAATTGCCTTTGAAGTTCTGGGGAGAATGTATCCTTACTGCAATCTATCTTATAAACATGCTGCCCACTGTATTGCTCAAAAACAAGTGTCCTTTTGAACTTTTATACAATAAGAAACCATCATATTCACATCTAAGATCCTTTGGCTGCTTATGCTTTCCCACTGTGCCTAAATTACATAGAGATAAACTTGAATCCAGGAGTGTTCCCCATATTTTTGTTGGATACCCTTTTACTAGAAAATGATACCACTCATAAAATTCATGTTTCCAGAGATGTTATTTTTCATAAAACTGTCTTCCCATTTGCTAGTCCACAGTCACATGTTGCTTCCTCTCCATCCTCTGCTCCTTTCCTTGATTCTCTTGACATTACCAATACTCTACCTGTTGCTCATCCTGACTCCTTTCCTTCTCACTTTCCTGATTCCTTTCCTTTTCACTCTCCTGAGTTACAATCCTCCCCTACTTCTCCATCCGTATCTCCACCACCTGAGCATGCACCTACACTTAGGAGATCTCAGAGAGAACATCACCTGCCTTCTCACCTACAAGACTATATTTGCTCCATTCCCAAGTTAAGCTCAGACATTCATGGTACCTCATCCTCCTCTCTTGCTGCTTTGTTTTCTTGCACCATCATATTCCACCTGAATCCCTAGTTCATGATAGTCATTCATTTGTGATGAATGTTTGCAATATTAATAAACCATGCTTATATGAGGAGGCAACACTTAAACCAGCTTGGCAGGTTGCTATGACTCAAGAATTTGAGGCCCTGCATGTCAATCATACATGGGATTTGGTTCCATTACCTCCAGGAAAGAAGGCCATTGGTTGTAGGTGGGTTTACAAGGTGAAACACAAAGCAGATGGAAGCATTGAAAGGTTCAAAGCAAGACTAGTAGTCAATGGGTACACACAACAGGCAGATGTGGACTATATTGAAACTTTCTCACATGTTGTGAAATTGACTATAGTTAGGGTTCTTATTGCCACTGCAGTAAAGAGGAAGTGGATCATTTCTCAACTTGATGCCAATAACACTTTCCTCCATGGGGACTTGCATGAGGAAGTCTACATGGAAATTCCCCCAGGTCTTGAGGTGCCCACTCCAGGTGTTGTTTGTAGACTGAACAAATCTCTCTATGGGTTGAAGCAATCTAGTAGGCAATGATGTGCCAAGCTAGCTGAGGCATTATACTCCAGAGGCTATGTACATTCCCTCCATGATTATTCCTTATTTTGCAAAAGGACAGACTACTCCACTATGTACATAATTGTCTATATTGAGATGTGCTTATCACATGGACAAATATGGAGGAGGTTAATCAGTTGAAAAACGTCCTACATAATACTTTCAAAATCAAAGATTTGGGTAGATTACACTACTTTCTGGGCTTAAAGGTTCTTTACAAAACTGATGGGGTTCTCATCTCACAAAGGAAATTTGCTCTTGATCTCTTCAAAGAATATGACTATATGTCCTACAGTGGACTGTCCTCCCCCCTGATCCTTCTGTTAAGTTGCAGGCTAAGGTTGGTGCTATCTTGAATGACACTACATATTATAGGAAGCTTGTTGGAAAGCTGAACTTCGTTACTAATACTAGGTTGGACATTGCTTATGGAGTCCAACACCTAAGCCAATTTATGCAGGACCCCACGGAACCTCATCTTAAGGCTGTTTTTCACTTGTTACGATATCTAAGAAGTGATCCTACACTGGGGATCTTCTTCTCTAATGATCCAGACTACACTATCCATGCCTACTGTGACTCCGACTAGGTTTCTTGTCCAGACTCCAGAAGGTCCGTCAGTGGCTACATAGTTCTCTTGGGAGATAGTCCCATAAGTTGGAAGTCCAAGAAACAAGAAACTATCTCCCTTTCCTCAGCCAAGGCAGATTATAGATCTCTCCGAAAAGTTGTTGGTGAACTCACTTGGTTGTGCAGATTACTCGAAGAGCTAGCCGTTCCATTTCCAAAGCCTGTTAATGTCTTTTGTGATAGCCAATCAGCTCTCCGTATAGCTAGAAATCCTGTTTTCCATGAACGGACCAAGCACATTGAGGTGGATTGCCATTTTGTACGAACCAAACTTCAAGAAGGGTTGATCAATTTGACTCATGTTCCTACCCATGCTCAATTAGCAGACATCCTCACCAAAGCCTTGATTGGAGTTAAACATTGTGGGGTTCTCAGCAAGTTGTCAGTGCGGTCCTCACCTCCAACTTGAGGGGAGTATTGAACTATATATATTTATGTATTAGTACTGATTAGTTATAACTGCTACAATAGTTAGTTAGAAGTAGTTGTGGCATGAGGTGAGATACACATGTGTCTTTATATACATGTATATATCTGGAACCTTCTTTTAAGAATGAGAATATATAGTACATTTTCATCTCTCAAATATTTGTAACACTCTCTCTCTCTCATATGCTTTCATGGAGATCATCACAGATCTTTATTGTTGTTCACCTTGAGCTCTTATCATCTTGACAGATATAATCTAACTAAAGTTCAATTATTGCTCTTTAAATCTTTTTTTGGGACTTTAAAAGAGACCGAAAGAGGAAAAAAGATATATTTAATATATTGGTCTATTTCAATTCATGCTCTTTAAGGGCATGTACATCACACATTTTATCCAACTTACTCAAAGGCTGAATACATATGCAGCCCCTTAAACTTGCACCTTTTTTTCACTTAGACACTTATACTAAGATTTGTATCTATTAGACACCTAATGTTATAAAAAATGTGTCTTTTAAACACTTTTTGCTGATGTGTAAAAACGCATGGTTCTCACTTCTTCCTAAAGCGTAAAAGCATTAATTTTACACTATCCTACCAGAAACTCAAGTTCTTGCGGAAAAATAAAAATCCAACGATCATCTTTTTTAGCCTACATTCTTCTCTTCTCCGACTATATCGACCAAATCAACTATTGTTTTCCTTTTTCTTCAGATCTAGTTGCCGCTACCACCACCTCACTCGAAAAGCTTGTTCCTTTTTACCGCATTAATTTATGCAATTGTCTGAGTATATGCCAAATTGGGCGGACATGAATTTTTCCTTCCAGAATTCGATGGTGATAACCATGTTGAGTTGATACCAATTGGAATATTTGGTTTCAAATACATCGGTCAACGCCATCCACTATGGAAAATGCTCAAAACATAACCTTGTTCCTCACCTTCTCTTTTTCTTCAACAAAACAAAGCCTTGTTTTCCTCGCCTCTCTTTCTTCAACTAAAACAACTTACTCAATTTTGAGTTCTCCAGTAGACCTCTTCCCCAATTCTTGAGGAATTGAAGTATGTAGGCTTCTCTTCTTCAACGGCCAGTTGAGGACTGGTAGTGTATAACCTTAAGCATAATGTGGCAAATTGTACAACTCTATGAATGTGTGTCTGTTGTTTGCTTTGATCGATAAAAGAAGAGATCTAGTGTGTTTAAGACTCTGATTGTTTCGGTTTTATTTTTTATATATCTTTTCTTTGTTTGATGACATGTAATATTTGTATTGGTTCTGGTTCTTAGGTCAAAAGAGAGTGATATGCATGCCCATTTGGTTTGGAATTGTCATATTTGTGTTTAAATAACACATTTTAATAGAGACAAAATGTTTAATAAGTACAAGCCTTAGTATAAGTGTCGAAGTAGAAAAAAGGTGCAAGTTTAAGGGCTGTCTATGTATTCAGCCTTACTTAAAGCAATGTCCCATAAACTCGGTTGATGATTAGAGGTGTTTAAAACACTTATTTTGGATAAATTCAGCTATATATCTTTTTGAAATACCGTGAAGTTGGGAGACCAGAAACACGATTTCGTACTAAGTACGTGTGCCTATTTGACTTTTTCCAAAAGAGGTACTCTACTTGGTTAGTTGCCATTTAGCACGAAACGAGAAAAGAAAAAAGAATAAATAAAAAGGCAAAAAAGAAAAAGGCAGTGAAAAAAAGGTGAAAATAGGAGAAGAAAATATCAGGAATAGCAGTGAATCGAGAGAGCGGAGAATGTCGTCGGAACCACCGCCATTCCAAGAAGCTTCACGTTGTGATGTCTGCAGTTGCAGCTTCAACACTTTCCGGCGACGGGTACGTAATTCTTTCCAACATTTTCATCTTAGTATTTCTCTGTCACGACAGTTTGATCTGATGACTCAAGTTTTTGCAATTTTAGTAATTTGATTTCAGCGTAGCAGATTAGTTTTTCAGCCGATACTCATCTTTCAATTATGGTGGATTTTCTTTTCTTGGGCAAAAAAGCTGAGTTATCCCCTTTTCAGCAATAAGAGTTTCTTCTTCATCTTCTGACGCACTGTGATGACTGATGAATAGGTCAATGGAATGATGGTTTGGGAACTTATAATAATTTCTATAATGAAAAGTTCTGTAATGTACCCAACGAGTATTAATAATCAGCTTGTCAAAAAGCGTTTACCCAACCAAGAAGAAAGGGCGGATCAGCAAGGAGAATTGCAGGGAAGTTGGGGCTGTACTTTTAACGATTACTATTACTTTAGGGCGCACATATTAAGCGAATGCACGGCATAAGAAAAGGGAATGTCGAATTGAATTATGTCTTCTCGTTCTTGTAGTTGAGTTCAAGAGGCAAGATCAGTAGGTTGTTAAAAGGATAGTGTTGAGGTGACCTTTATTTTCTTTCTAGGGACATTGGATCTCATTGGTTAGTTGAAGTTTTCAAGGGTAAGATTGTTATTGTTAGGCGAGGAGTTACCTTTGAATGTAGAAAATGAAGGTCAAGGGCACTGGAAGAGTTTCAAAGGGCTGTATGGATATCTTCTACAACATCATCAACACCTACGCCTCAATTCCAAACAAGTTGTTCTCTACTATATGAATCCGCATTGACCATGTCGCTCATTTAAGCTCATTTTAGGCCAATATAACGCGTGCCTAGGTGAGCACGTCCGAATGATTTATTGTATTGACAAGGTGGGTTGCTCTGATGGTAAGCACCCTCCACTTCCAACCAAGAGGTTGTGAGTTCGAGTCACCCCAAGAGCAAGGTGGGGAGTTCTTGGAGGGAAGGATGCCGAGGGTCATTTGGAAACAGCCTCTCTACCCCAGGGTAGGGGTAAGGTCTGCGTACACACTACCCTCCCCAGACCCCACTAGTGGGATTATACTGGGTTGTTGTTGTTGTTGTTGTTGTTGATTCGTCGTAAATTGGATAGTTTTATGGTGGCTACTACCCTATTACAACCCTCCTCCTCTATCTGGGTTTGGGACCTGCAATGTACGCAAGCTCATGCAGGCAGAGTTGCTGTATGGATCTAAAATGCCAAAAATTAGGTTGAACCTGGAATTGCTAGCAGTAACTCTAGTACATTGACACAACAAAAGGCTATCTTAGAAGCAAACTCACAGCTCCATCCCTTATAATTGAAAGAGCAGTAGCCATTGTGACTTTTGCTCATTTGACAAGTTGGACCTAAATGAATCCTTATAAAAAAAAAAAAGGTGGACCTAAATGAATAGCTCATGATCCACCAGACCCATAAGATTGAGGTCAACCTATAGGATTGCATTTCCATGTCTCTATATCCCCTATTTTCAGTTCCATGCTTAGCAGATAAGTAGACTACTACTGAAGAAGGTCATCCTGTCTACAACAAGAAAAGAGGGAAGTGCCATGGATGCCGTGAATATCTCTGCCTGCAGCTGTATTGTTAATGGTCTCAAATTTCTTCAAGCAAAAATCCCCTAACGTTAGTGACTATGACTATACGCTCTTTTGCTTGTGGTTCATGCATTGATTTAGCATCTGAAGTTACAAAGATTTGAAATATTATGCATATCAAGTTCTCTGGTTTGTTATTTGACTTGATATTCTGTTTTTGGTAATTCGTATCTTTCTGTTCCTGTTAGACATAGTGATTTCTTTTTTACTCCTTCGCTATGTCGTCCCTATTTTGAAGCCTTTTCTTAACACCTGCTCAATTAACCTGCAGGGACTTAGCAATGTTTCAGCTATTAGCTTAAGTTAGTTCAGATATTGTAATTACTTTCTAATCCAAAAAGACAAAAAAAAACCTAGTTCCGGATATTGTATCTGACTGCCTTAATCCTTGGGATTGTTTCTATAGCACCACTGCAGATGTTGCGGCCGAACCTTGTGTGCTGAACATTCAGCAAATCAGATGGTGAGTTCTATTTGTTATATACAGCTTTTCTTAAGCATCCTTTTTTTTTTGGTTGGCTTACCTTTTTGCTTATGCGCAAAATTATTTCAGGCCTTACCACAATTTGGTCTTCACTCAAGTGTTAGAGTTTGTGCAGATTGTTTTAATAACTCCTCGCGGTAAATTTCTGCCATTATGACTAATGTAATATCTTGTACTTCTTAATATTGAAGGCAAAAAATCATTTAGTTTGCCAAATTCTGGAAGTGAGAGATGCTTTGACGCAAAGTCATGGGAAATTTACTCTTGAAATTCCATCTTCTCTCACCCAATTCAATCATGTTCTCCAATGTTTCAATCATTAAGAATTTTTTGTTTAGGAAGCAATATTATGCTCACATTAGCTCGTGGGTGATTGGTGACTAGTAAATGAAATACTAGAAATCTGCTACGCTTAAGTTAAGATAACACTTAAGTTTGATCATCAAAACTAAAAAAAAATTAAAAAAGAAAAAACAGTTACAAATGTTGAAGCCTTTATTGGTGCATCATTGTGAGAATAGAATCTAGTGACAGTAGTATCTGTTCTTACATTGTCAAAGAATGTAAAGAGTCGGAAACCATCTGGCGAGTTGCTTGCAGTTCCATCTGTATGAAGCACTTGGACTTGGGAAATAACAGGAACGGGAAAGTTTTGGGAAGTATGCCTTCTTGGCTCTGTTTGGTTAAAGATTGATCCAAGGATCATCATATTTCAGTACTGCAATATGTTAGAAGGGTATATTTTTGTCATCTTTGAGGTGTGAGGCCATTGATTTATTCATCTGTACCTCATTGAATTTTTTTTTATGAGATTGAAGGGTTATTCAGATATATCTGTTGTTGATAGTCTGAGGTGAAAATTATCTTCCTAAATACAGCATGCTGTTGTTCTCCTTGTACATCATTTAATACAATTCCTAATTACAATCATCTTTATTCTGCTTGAGGAAACTAAAAAGTCTCACATCCTATTACTAACTCATCTTAGTAGACCCATTGGAGATGGCATGGTAGCTTCTTCAGATGAAGTCAGTGCCCTGAAAGATTCATTTTCAGCTTTAGATGTCGGTGCCGTTGCATATATCAAAACTGAAGATACTGTCAAGCAAACTCCTGCGGTAGACATCGCAGAATGCAAATGTGGGATGCCTTTGTGTATATGTCAAGTGACAGCTACACCAACAACATCTGTCACTCCACAGGAAAGGACATATTTACTGGCCTTTAAATGCTTTTTGAGCAAATGGCATTCCCTTACATTTTCTTTTCATTCCAGCAGAGCAAAACTATGCCAAATTCAATAGTAAACACAAATCCAAAGCCAAAGAAGGAAAATAGAATTCCAACAAGTAGAGGTTCAACATCAAACAACAAGCAAGGGTATGTATATGATGTATCTAGTTGTCCTTTTGGAAAAATGTGTCCAATCTTTTTTCTTCAAAAACACATTTGCTTTTCTTTATAGCCGTTGTAACTTGTAACTGTGTGAGATTGAGCCAACTAATGTTATTCGTCCCAGAAGCATTGCCATTAAATGTGTCATTGAAGACACTAGCCTGGGACTGGCTCAAACAGACTCAATGGATAAAGACGTGTGTATGTCAAGGAAGACAATAGATCTAATGAGAAAGAAAATATTACTATCCTCCATGAAGGAAACATTACCTATATATTAAACATTAGGAAAACTAAATAAACCCGAGTTTTGACCTTCTCAATGTGCTTAATTATTCTATTCTAACCCTTAAAAGGCAAGGAACCATGCTCTTCAGAAATTCCCATGCCTACTAATTGGATACAAAAGGTTCAATATTCACCTTAAATCTTACATGCAATAAAAAACAGGACATTCTTGGACAAAGGGAGTAAAAGATTTCATTTTAAATGCTCTTCACAAGAAAACATTAGCTGCATTTTTGTTCGAGTCGTTACTTCTTTTAGTGACTCTTTCTGTTGTTGGTTTCTAATTGATTTAGGATGTAGCGTATATTAATTTTTTCTTTAATAAGTGAAGTCTTGATTGACTAATGTTAGAATCCTTGTTTTGTCGGAACTAGAATTTTGGGTTGTCATTTTGGGATGTCATTTTTGTATAATCACAGGTGCTCTAGCCTGTTGTTAACCTCTTACTATGTGATATGTATCTCTTTTGACTCTTAAATTCTTCTAAATAACTCAGAGTGCTTGTTTGGTTCAAGGAATTGATAAAGCAGATAGGTCATCCCTAAAGGAATTATCCTCGAATTGTGTGCTTTATTTATGCAACATAAAGCTTCAAATACATGTCGTAGTCTATTACAGATCCCTTTTGATCCTTGGTTTTATCGGATAAAGGCCTGAGTAAAACTGGAGTTCATCAGAATATTCATTAATTATAATCAGCGAACAACAACGCCTATGTCTCAGTCGCCAACTGGTTGATGTCGGTTATGCGTTTCGTTAATTTTCTCAATAGTCCTTTGTAATCCTAAATTTAATATAGTTATATATTTGTTTTGAGGTTTTATGTATATATAACAACTATATAACTCAATTTAAACCGACTCATTACTGTTAAATACTACTCGCTCCATTCCAATTTTTGTGTTTCGTTTGTTTAAGCCACGAATATTAAGGTAAGAATTGGAGTTCTATTATATTTAAGCTAAAGGGGTCACATAGTGTGTCAAATGCTTTGTGGCTAATACAGTGGTAGGAAGAGGGTGGGCATATGCTGCCACAGTTTCGCCTTGCATTTTCCAAAGAGGCCATTTCCATGTATCGAACCTACGGCCAATAGGTCGCACTGGAGCTACTCGGCTGTTACGCCAAAACTTGCCCACTATTATATTTATTTAAATAGAAGTGGGTTCAAATTTAGAGATGAAGAGAACTTTAGATGTTGTGCTTTGCTTTAGCTGGGGGTCTACCAGAAACAACCTCTCCGACAGCCTCTCCACCTTCGCAAGGTAGGGGTAAGGCTGCATACATACTATCCTCCCTAGACCCCACTTGTGGGATTACACCGGGGTGATTGTTGTTGTTAAAGAGAACTTTAGACATTGTTTAGATGACTTGGATTCTAAAGTGTCTTTTTGGTACTAGATAATGAAAAGGATTAAGAAGTGCCGTAGAAAGTCCCTTTATGAGAACGTGGACAAAAATATACTCGAACAAATGGTGGGAGTAATTAACATTTAAATAGCAATTTTAAATGCATATTTAGCGCCATGCATCATTTTTAGTGAACTTGCATGAAAGATTAGCAAAATAAAGTAAAATAAAGCACCCAAGAGCTATGTTGTTCGGACTCTTCAAAAATGTTGTTGGGTGCGTGTCAGATCCTCCAAATTTAGTGTATTTTTGGAGGATCCGACACGGGTGCGGCAATACTTTTGGAGAGTTCGAGCAACATAGCCCAAGAGTGTTTGCCTGGTGGTCAATAAAGTGGGGAACCATTAAGTCTCAAGTTCAAATCCCAGTGGAGACAAAACTGCTAGGTGATTTCTTTTCATCTGCCCAAATCTTGGTGGACAATGTTCAGTGTTGTCAAAGGCGCGTTTAAAGCGCGCTTAAGCCCTGAAGCGAGGCTCAAAATATGTTGAGCGCTTCGCCTCGCTTTGTGGGCGCTTCAGTGTCGCATCAAGGCTCTAAGACATACTTTTACTTGCCAATGGGCGTAATCTTGAAAAGACGACACTAAATAATTGATATTTAACTTTATCGTAATCTTTTTTTTTTCAATTTCTTTGTCCATATATTTGTTATTCATGCTTATAATTATTGTTCTTAGACTACATATGCATATTTTTACTTTTTCTCCAGCTGTGCCTTTTTTCATTAAAGCCCATGCTTTATTTGCGCTTAAAGCCCCAAAGGACCTTAGAGCTTTTTTGCGCTTTTCGCCTTTGATAACACTGACAATGTTACCCTGTACCTGTTCTGGTGGGAGGGTGGAGGTACCCGATGAAATTAGTTGAGGTATGTGCAATCTGACCCGGCCATCAGCGTCGCCAAAAAACAACAGCAACAATACAAGTGGGGGTTGGCTATATGAATTCTCACTTATATTTAAGCTCAACTTATGTCATCATACCACCACATCCAAAAAAAAAAAATTAGCTTGAAGGTATTATTGTTGCTTGTGAAATCAAATCAAGGCCGTGTTCTTTTAGACTCTTCTATGATGAGGCTTTCTTGGCTGGATAGTTAATTCCACCTTCCCTCATGGTTAAATAGTCTCATTTTTTGAGTGTCGCAATCACTGTATGAGTTACTCCATTTTGTAATAAAACTCCAAGGAGTTTGATTAGTATTCTCTGTAGAGTGAATTGTGTATAAGCCCCAGAAAACTTTAACCCCAAAGTTCTAGAGTAAGTTCCAAATATAAAGTCACTTTAACATATAACTATCAAAAATTTATTTCCTCCCTTCTTTTGAGTCTCTAAACAAGAGAGAAATTGTTTTCTGTTCAACTTTTGTTATTTTCTATTTAAACCAGACACGAGGAAGGAGAATTTATTTGCAGACATCCCCTTTATATTTTCCCACTTTCACTTTCTTATTTTCCTTTTTCTACCTTTAACTTAAGTTAGTTTATAAGAAGTTTTGTTCAAAATCCATAACCTTTGGTGCTCTCCCATATTTTACCTGTGTGGCCTACGAATTTAATAACAGAACTAACTAAGCAAATCTTTTTGCAGTACAACTTTCAATACTGGTCCAGCTACCAGCTGCAGTATGGAGACAATGTCAGCGGATTACGAAGTCAGTGGGGAGGTATTGTTTTTAACCTTGGTTTTCCAGTGGTGACCTTGAATTTCTCATAGGGAGTAGATCTTCAAATTAGGTTAAGTAGGCTGGTTCTGGGGAAATTGAAACATTGTAGGAAGGTGTAGGTAAAGAAGCAGGGAAGCATAAAATTTGACACCTAGTCATTTCATAGATGTTTGAAGCCAAATGATTTATCAACCGTTTAGTTACATGGAACACAAGGTAACTGTAAAAACATAGAAAACAAATGACAAAATGGGTCTTAAATAGTAGCGAAGCTTATTGGGAACATAGTGTCGTAAACGCACTTTAACATTGCTAGATTGTGAACAGTAGATTGTGTGCTTGAGAAAGTCAAGATTTTCTCCTTCATTTTCCCTTGAATGATAGGTTGTGCGGGCCAATTTTTGTGTAGGGTTTAAGAGAAGCAATAAAAAATGGTGAAGTCAGTGCGGCAAAGAAGCTCCTAAGTCAGGTAATGTTTACTCTCTCTCTCTCTCTCTCTCTCTCTCTCTCTCTCTCTCTCTCTCTCTTTTTGATAAGATAGGGTAGTTTACTTTCTTTCTCTTGTATTTCAATATGGCATTTTCAGGCTTACTTTTTTATCTCAATTTTCTCAGGGAGTTGATGCAAATTACCTTGACAAGCAAGGATCATCATTGTTACATCTGGTTCTCTTTATCTTATACTCAACTACATGATTGTACAATTAGCATATAATATCTCTATTTTAGAGGGTGACAATTATAATTGACATTGCTAATGTAGGCGGCGGTATTCAATCGAACTGAAATAGCATTTTCCCTCATGGAGAGTGGAGCTAGTTTGTACTGCAAAAATTCACAAGGTAAAAAGATATCTAAAGCATAGAACTCTTTTAGTCTAGTTGGAGCTGCAAGATAGCATCCAGAATGTGATAATAGTGGAAATGAGGTTGAGGTAGTTGTTTCTATATTTGTAAAGAGCATCATTTAAACCAATATTTGATCTGCTCCTGTTAAAAGAGTATACTTTGTCATGCTGTTTATTGTGTGCTATGCAAATATTCTGGTTCCTTATATATATATAACCGAGAAATCTCCTGTGAGTTAGCTGGCCCAACCCCAGTTGGCGCACAGGTTGGGGACTTGGGAAATGCTAATATTCTGGTTCTTAACAGTCTCAAAATCTTTTGGTGAATCTGTTTGTCATTCCGATGATCATTTCTATCTATTGGTGTTGATTTTCAATAAGGTGAAACACCACTGGATTGTGCTCCTGCCACATTGCAATTCAAGATGAAAAAGAAGATGGAAGAGAGTGGGCAGTAACTTTTCATTCGAAAGCAACACTTGTCCAAATCAGGCTACAAGAAGTTCAAAGAAGGGTGATCTCTAACCTATTTGTGTGTCATATCTTTGTACCCTAGCAAACGGCTACAATAAGATGTCAGCAGTTTCAAGGAAGTAATCTTTGTCCCTTTAATGTGTGTCATATATTTGTACCTACGCAATAGACGACTCAGTTTCAGTTTCTTGGTTAATCTCGTATTGGTGTTACCTTAAGTTTACGACTGCTGGGAGTGGTTCTTTTCAAAATTATCCTCCACCAACCAGATCAAGATTTCCTACTTTTCTATTTCTGTTTCTTTTTCTTTTTGTGCTTTTGCCTTTTCTCTAGTGCATTTCAATTGTTGCAAGACGAAAAAGAGCACGGGGAAAAACCATAGGCATTGTGGTCGTTTTAATGAATAAATACTTGCATAATTTGTCTCAATTACCTATCAGTTTTCCCTTTAAAGCAAAATGTAATTGTATGGCGTATTTACCGTGTTGTAGTAACACTACCCGTTACTTGTAAATAAGACCCAATTGATCTGGATAGTTATGGTCTAGTTTTAAATTGGAGGTTGTGAAATTGAATTACACTCAGCAACGAGATATCATGGCCTTCAAGAGTTTTTGAGTTATTTGCATAGTTTTGAATATCTACTAAATTCAGATGGTTAGCTAAGGCCTAAGTTTAAGATTGTCCTCTACTCAATTCTCTATTAGGATTGGCCCTTCTATGCAATAATTAACACCTAAAAGATCTTTCTAAATTTCTGTGTCACTAGAAATCCCATATTGCCAACATCAAATATTAGAATATCTATGTGATTGTACTTTCATGAAAAGGCAAAGATACATTTGCTTTTGGTAGAATATATAGATGGGGCAATGCAGAAATACCTGATTTTGGGGCAATGGTTTAAATTGTACTCTAAGTTTAATATTTTAGTTATTTATTTATTTATTTTGCAAATTTACTCACTTCAGACACAAATTCAAATGTATGCGACTGAAATAGCATAATTCGTGTTAGGATTAGGAAATTCATCGGCAGCGTTAAGGAAAGGAAGAAAGGCAATGAAACGAATTAGGAAAGTGGCACTAGGGTTCGGATAGAAGGGGTTTAGTTTAGCTGATAAGACAGGATACGTGGCACAAGAAGATAAAAGGAGGTGAAGGCAATGTGGGAGATCTTAATCATAAAGATCATACGGATGAGGTGCAATACCAAAACTAGTTAGAGATCAACGGCTGTGGTTATTAGAGCTGGGAATGAATAACAACTCCAACTGGGAGCTGAGGTAGTTATGGTATCTGGTATTTTCCTTTCTCAACTACCCTCTTCTCTCCGATTCTCTTTTCTCCTTCTTCCTCCTTCTTAATAACGTCCAAATTCACTCCTCAAAGAGTAAGTGTATACGGTCGCATGCAATATAATTTATCCAACTATGAGTCGGGATTGTATCCTAGAGGAAACAATATGTAGGCGATTAGGCAAATAAAAGAATTGTCGCTTTTTATGCTAAGCAAAACACTATTAGGGGTTTTTGAGAAAAACTTATAACTAATGTGGAAATGTAAACTAAACTAGAAAGCAAGTAAAATGACCAAGGACTACAAACATGTATACAAGGGGAATGACACTCAAGTAACAATCCAATGTATTTCACGATTTTACAAATGTGAGCGAGTTTATGTTAATTACCCTCGGATATCAATTCTATATTAGCTTCTTACGAAGACTAACAAGACTTTCTAATGGAATTATCCCTAAAATAATTAAAGGAATTAAGTACACCCGAATATGACTACAAGTAGTTCAATCCTATCCCTAGGTGGAATCTATAAAATAAGGATTAACGCCTCAATTTCTTGTTAATTAATCTTTTCAAACCTCGAGTTTGCCTTTTTCAAGATTAATTCGAAGTTAAAGGCGAGTCTTAGGGTTAGCTAATCCCTTTGGAAACATTAAAGAACAAGAATAATTTAAGAAACAATTAACTCACTTCATAATTAATAAAAAACATTCAACACATAAGCATAACAAGAGATTTAATTCAAACTTTAATAATGAATATTTTCTTAGACAAGATTCAAGTAATGGAATAAAATACTATACACTTAGATATTCAATACAAAGTAAGGAATTGAAGAAATGAGTAAAAAGGGTAAGAAAATCTCATCCAAAGTCTTCAAATTTTCAACTCCCAAAGTCGGGTTTGAGAACCCTATCTCTCCAAAACTTGTATTTTCTGCCAAAGACATGTTTTCAAGAAGCTAGACCGAATTTTATGTGGGTTTAAGATCAAAAAAAGATAAAATATCGAATTTGTCCAAGTCAGAAGCTCGTGGCTCGCATATGCGAAGAAAGGCTCGCATTTGTGAACTTAGACTTTGCTATGGACCATCGCAATTGCGACACAGAGGTTCACATTTGCGAACTTGGCCTTTACAGTGGTCTATCACAATTGCAATATATATGTCCGCATTTGCGACTCCTGACCTCTTCTCTCGCCTTCGCTATTGTGATCTAGGGTTCGCATTTGTGAACTTTGGCTGGTCTGGTTGACTTTGCATTTGCGAGAATCTCTTCGCATTTGCGAACTTTGACTGGTCTGGTTGACTTTGCAAATGCGAAGCCCCGTTCGCATTTGCGACATCTGAGGCTGTTTTCATGATTTCTTCCTTTACTTGTTTTTTTGCTCAATTCCACTTCGTTTGATCTCTATTCTCTTCATGACCCATTGTATCTGAAATAATAGCGATAAATACCATAAATAACCTCATTTTAGAAATAAAGGATACAAAAACTATAAGCAAAGAGACTAGATTAAGTCACTTGTCAACGTAACTCTTCTCTACTTCTCTCTCACAAGAACACTATTGTAGAATCCACCATTGTTGTGAAGAAGTTTGCTTTCATTTAGTCTGATTTGTGAATGCAACTTCGATTGATTCTAATAAAAGTCCTTGATTTGCCTCTATTCTCTTCTCTTTCAATTCAAGTATATTACAATTGGTATTGAGTTGTCATAGCCCAAAAATTTCAACTATGGAGTCATAATGACACCTAACACCGCTTGCTAGGCAAGCCAACATTAGCAATAATAAACAAAGCAGTTTAACAACTATAAACATCATAATAAGGATAAAGAGGGAAATCTCATAAAATGTATAATAAAGCTACAACCAACACTGTCTAAAACTATTCCTAAAATTTAGTGTAACAAGTACATGAGCCACTAGAAGTACTAAACACAAGTCTGCAAAGAAAAGTACAATACTATCAGGTACAATAAACAATAAGTAGAGATAGGAAGGGAACTCCGGGACTACAAACTCCAAGTAGCAGTACCTCAAGTCTCCTAGAAAAGGTCCGAGCAAATCACCTCTGAACTCCGCTGGGACCAACACCGGGATCTGCACAAGAAGTGCAGAAGTATTCTATGAGTACAACCGACCCTATGTACTCAGTAAGTATCGACCTTAACTTTGACAAGGTAGTGACGAAGCTATGACAAGACACTCATTGTAAATTCATATGAGTAATAGGCAGAAAAGCAATAGCAATATAGAGAAACGAGTAAAAACATAATGAACAGAATAAGATAATAGAGAATAGAAGGCCCCATAAAATCTCACATCACAGTCTCATAACATTATACTATAGTGGAGCATAATAACCAAGAATAACTGAAAAATATTATTTTCGTTGCGGCGTGCAACTTGATCCCAGTTTCAATATGCACAAATATTAATATCGTTGCGACGTGCAACCTGATCCCAATATCAATAACAATATTGTTGGGGCTTACAACCCGATCCCAATATATCAGTTCATTTGAAAATGCTCAGTAACAATTAACGTAGCAAGTATCACAACACAATATTAAAGGAATATAGAATGCATAAATTCACCAAGGAAGTACGAGCACGAACAAAGAAGGTCAAATAGTGCAATATCTAGGAACTAGCCTCACAACATATACCAACAAGACTTAAACAAGTTGTAACACGAGAATAATCTAAGGTCACACAATACAACATTACATAATAGAATAAAACAAGGAACATGTAAAGACAATAAGGCAAATAAGGATATGAATCAGGTAAAAGAATCTATCTAATAACAAGAAATGACATGTAACAAGTAAAGGCATACACTGAATCAAAGCATAAAGTAAATAGAAGCACATAACAATTGAAAACAGTTAACGAGTGAAGACATATAGGTGTCAAGAAAATATGTATCAAATAAGGGCATATAATAAAGGAAAACACGACTTTCCATTTAGAACGAGTCTCCAAACCACCAAAATCTAGCCAAATATTACTCAAATAAGTCAAAACAAGCTTTAGAAACTACCCTCGCAAAAAAGTTTGATCTTTAACATATTTGAAAATGTCAATATAAAGTCAACTCCGGCCCATATGGTCGAAGTTCGAAATTAAGACCAAATCCCGATTACCCATTTACCTCCGAGTCCAAATATGTGATTTATTTCGAGATTCGACCTCAAATCAAGGTTTAAGTCTCTAATATATAAAATCCTAGATTTCTACTCAAAACTCCTATTTCTACTCTATGAAGTATTAGATTTAATAGTGTAAATCCTTAAAAAATAATTGAAATTAAACAGAAACAAGTTAAAGTTACCAGCTTATGAAGTTGGGAAGAAATTAATCTCCAAAATCGCCTCTATGTGGAGTCTAGGTCTCAAAGATGGAATAAAATGAGCTAAATTTCGAAATCCCAACCTTTTATCCAGCTGTAGGTATTGCAATTGGGAACTCTTATTTGAAATTGTGATGTTCGCAAAAACGAACACCTAGTGGAAATGCGAACAGTTCCTAAGCCACCTAATGTTACAAATGCATTCGCAATTGCGAAGGCTAGAACCTCTGCAAATGCGAACAAAGCTTTTCAAATGTGAACAAAGCTTTGCAAAAGCAAAACTATTCCTACTATGCCCAGAGTCGCAAATGCGACAATTATCTCACAAATGCCAAGGTAGACCCTCTCGTAAATACAAGCTAAGCTTCGGAAATGCGAAACTCTCCAGCTCCTACCCAGCATCGCAAATGTGAGCTAGCACTAGTAAATGTGAGGCTCTCATTTGCGAACAGACTCTCACAAATGCAAGGTCTGCATCAATAGCAAATTTTAAATCCTAGCAAATCAGTTTGTAACTCATACAAAACTCACCCGAGCCTCTAAGGATCTAATCCGAACATTCATACAAGTATAATAATGTAAGGCCCCGTAAACTGTTACATAGGACCCAGGGTTTCGTGGTGCCGAGGTAGGAATCTCACCGCAATACGAACTCTTTGGGTTGTACAGTGCGTTGGGGAGTTAGAAGAATAATATTTGCAGAACATGATATTTCTGCGGTCCACTATACGACTGCAGAACCACTTCGTGGACCGCAAATCTGCCGTAGAATGCAACGGAAACAAAGCCAATTTTGGAGGTCATTTTGCGGTCCATTATGCGACCGCATAATTATTTTGCAGGCCGCACATCCGTTGCAGATTCAACATGAAAAATTCCGGAAGGAGACTTTCGCGGTGCGTTATGCGACCACATAGCTAGTCTGCGGACCGCAGACCTGCCGCAGACCTAACCCGAACAACCCAAATTTTTGGGACCATTTCTGCTATCCATTTTGCGGGTTGTAGATCTGATATGCGGTACACTCTGCGACCGTAGAGTTGAGTTTGGAGGGTCCATTTTTTTTTATAACCCGACCCAATTTCTTATAAAATGACTTTATTGTTATTTTGGATGGTTTAAACAACTATTTTAGAGAGAGGGGAGAGCTTTAGAGAGAGAGGAGGAATCCCCAAGTCCTTTGATCATCAATTCCTTCCCCCAAAATTGAAGATTCGAGCGAATCACTCTTTAGACCATCAACTATCCTGGTAAGACCATGTCCTAAAACCTTCATGCAATTGTTATGGGTTTAAGTAAGTTGTGGAGTGGGAAATAGGCCATGCATGTGCCAATAGGAGGTAGTATGTGGGGTTATTGAACTATTTTGGGTAGATTCTTGTTGAAATTGGTTGAGGGAGGAAAGTATTACCATTGTAGAGCCTTGTAGTCGATTTTGCATAATAGGTATTTGACGAAATTTTCAAGAGATTTATATCATGAGAATCCTTCTAATTATGATTCAATTTTTTAAAATCATTTTCCTATAGATTGAAATTTCTAGGAGTGTTTAGACATTGTAGTAACTGAAGTAACGCTCAAGCGAGGTATTGCTAAACTCCTCTCGTAGAGTCAAATTCCATGATGTTCTCGTAAGATTCTAGTATGGTTGGTCCAAGTTCCTAATTCCCATGTCCCAAGTCATTTCTAATATATTCAGTTATTCCAAATAAGTATTGTGTCCAAAATTATATGTTCAAGATGTGTTTCATTTGCTCCTCTTATATTATACTCTCCTTCGGGAATGTATTCAAGTATGGTTTATGTATCATAATTCTATAACTTCAATTCATGTTTCAAATGCAAGATTTGTTATGCCTTATTCTTGGAAGAAAAACTCAATGTTTTTAAGACTCCTATTGCTCATATAAATGTTTAAAGTCTTGATTACAAATGCCCTTATTGTTGATAAATCTATGATGATGCTTGAAAGTGAAAGAAGTGAGTATGAAATGTAAAACGTGGCCATCGTGCCAAGAATGAAAATTACAAGTCACCGAGGAAGGGTAGGTTGAAACGACCTAACCCCGAAACTACATGTGCCGGTGTATGAGAAATTGAGGTTAAATCCCCGTGATTGATGTGTTAAGATTATTACCCTAATAGGGATGAGATTGATGTGTTGAGATTATTCCCCTTAATTGGGATGGGGTGATTGCTAGCAGAATGTGATGTCGATCCATATGGCATTGTGGTGAGACGTCTTGGCCAATCATGCCGAGATTGGACACCATGTCGCGCACATGGTGGTGCTATGATTGGATGTCTTTGTGTGAGATGGCTTAGTCGATTGGGCCGAGATCGGACTCCGTGCTAAACATACGGTAGTATATCGATGCTAAATATCTCCCTATTTAAATATATTGATATTCACTTGAAAAACTATCTTTCTCTTAAACTGATGCTTTAATATAGCTTGAGGCTCTCATTTATGCTATGTTTCTTCCTCCTTGTACTGTTACTTGATTTATTGAGAGGGTGTTTTGTCTTACATACTAGTACTATTCCATATGTATTAATGTTCCTTTTGTTGGGGCGCTGCATCTTTAATGGATGCAGGTGGTTCCTCAACATGCGACATCGACCAGTGATAGCGGCACACCCTCTTCTCAGCTGACTTGGTGAGCCCCACTTCATATCGGGGTCTTGTATGTTTTGTCCCTTATGTATAGTGTTTTGAGGTATATCCGGGTTCTTTTTGTCGGCACGATCATAGTACTCTTTTGTATCTCTTAGAGGATCCGTAGACATAGTGTGGGTTGTATTGTGATTTTGGAAAGTTGAACTAGAAATATTTTATATGTATTACATGTTCCCACTTCTAAACTATGAATGTGATATATTTTTGGAAATAGTAAATGAAGTAACTAATGGTAATGAAAGTGGTGTTATTCATATGATCTTCTCATTCTCATTTAATGGAATACATCTTCACCTTATTCATGAGTAAGGTTGGGTAGAAAGCATCAAGTAGGCTTGCTTGACTGGGATATCACGATTGAGCGCCGGTCACGCTCCCCAAGGTCGATGTGTGAAAAATAACATCATACAAACCCGCTTGCAAGCACAAATCATCCAAATAACATCTAAAATCAAGAATCAAACACCAAAACTCAAAGAACTTCAAAGTTCATACTTCAAATTTTTAATTTTTCACATTAAGCACCAAAACAACATCAAATCACCCGAGATCCCAACCAAACATACGTACAAGTCCAAATTTGTCATACTAACCTACCGAAATTATCAAAATACTGATCCGAGATTGTTTACCAGTAAAGCTAATCGTGGTCAACTCTAGCCATTTTCAAGTTCAAAAATTCAATTTCTTTAAAAATTCTTATTTAAACTTTTCGAAATTTTATACGGACCACGCACGCAAGTCATAAATCATCAAATGGCGCTATGATAGGTCTCAAATCATAAAATGGGGAGCTAGCATCAAAACAACCTATTAGGTCATTACATTCTCCACCTCTAAAAGAAATATCTGTCATCGAACGGACATATAAATGTTACTGGACTGGTAAAAATATGCGGATATCTACTCCTCATATTGGACTTGGACTCCCAAGTAGCCTCCTCAGTCTGCTGACCTCTCCAATGCACCTTCACAGAAGGTATATCCTTAGATCTCAACTTTCAAACCTGTCGATCTAGAATAGTTCTTCATAAGTCAAATACTCATCAATATGCACCATGCTGAAGTTCAAAACATGTGACCTATTATTGCCCTCCTCTTTCTCGTGAAATCGGGTTTCAACACATGACCACTCTTTTAAAGGAAGGTGTTAAAAGACAGAGTCGCCACCTAACGGGTTTGAGGTGCGTTAGGGCACCTATTTGCAAATAACTCTGGTTTAACCAGTTTGCGTCACCAAAGATCAGGTCAGGGCTCAAATTACCTCGAAGAGAAGGTGGTAGGCACTCTTCGAGGTCCACAATTGTGGGTCTCGGCCGAACTTGAATTATATGAATTAGTCAAATAGTTAGAGAGAAAAACAAGAAGTTTGAAAAAAAATCATTATTAGAAAGTCCTTGAGTAAACACAGATAATTGGTTTAAAGACATGATGGGGATCACCCCGTGCATCATAAATAATACTCTATAACTCCCTTGAGGTGGGGTGTTACTTGTATTATTCAGCGAGCACAGACTATCATCTCCTGCTACTCGATTACTATCTTTAAGTTTTTACCTAAAGCGCACTAGTAAATTCTAAATCGTGCCCTATGCGTGCACTACACGTCCCATGCCAATGGCCCGGGAGGCGTTTGGACCTCTATTTTAGATGGTTTCTAAACTTAGCTTAGGCTGCTCAGAAATGATAACACTAGGCGACATACAAAATAAGTTGGACTTCATGTAAAAGCAATTAAGGGCTCAAGTTAGCCTCCACACTTAGACAACAAATGCACGCGAACAAATTTTCACATTAAACATTAGACAATTTCAGGATTGAGGCAAATTAAAGCCATTAGGCCCTATAGACATGGTTTCTATGTGACCTGGATTTTGAACATGCAGACAGTTTTGTATGCAAAGTATAATTTCTAAGTGACTACATAGTTGCCTACTAATTACAGGTTATAAGCGATTAAACCTATAGACATACTATCTAGATGATTTATGCACTAATTGGAAGTGATAATAACAGGAGATATTCAGAATTACTTAGTTTGCTCCTATAGGCATGCTTTCTAATAGTGGCAACGAAACAGTGTTGAAATTTCAATTTTAGCACTTAAAGCAAGATTTCTACGATTAGCGATTGAAACTGATTTTAGCTCCCATAGTCATGTTTCCTAAATGAGCAATTATAACAATAGCACATTAACGAATTGAACCATATAAGCATGATTTCTAAGATGCAGATTTGGTAGAACATAAATTAACAGAACCCTATGGTCGTAGCACCTAATGAATATGTTGTAATGCACATTGAGACATTGGTCATTTTATTTTCTATAGGCATGGCATCTAGCATGTAGAAACAGAATATGTTAAACTAATTAAATACCTATAGGCAGGTTATCTAACACGCACAATAGCAGATTATGTTCGAGCAAAGTAAACACCTATAGGCAGGATTTCTAACGATACATAGGAGCAGAATATGTTTGAGAAAATTAACACCTATAGGCAGGATATCTAACAACACGTGGTAGCAGAACATGTTTGAGCAAATTAAACACCTATAGGTAGGATTTCTACCCATTTCAAGCAAATATTATTACTAACACCCCAATTGTTATTACAACATTATTATAGACCCAAAAATGAATGGAATAAATTACAGAGTAAAATAACTATAGGGAGCCTACAACAGGACCAAAGATATACCCAGCCAGGTCAGGACTTCATTCTCATGGTTCACAACAGCCCAGAAATTACATCTTCATTGACATAAGGAATCTAGAAACCAATCGATTTACCGAGTAGGTAGAAAATAGAGTTGAGCAAATAGAACCAAGACCCTAGTGTGTCAGAGTTCCCAAGGGCTTCACGAACTCAGGGCAGTGCTCACACTAGGGAGGTTAATAGGAGAGATTCAGAGAATAACTAGGGACCAATTCCTGGTGTGTCAGAGTTCACAAGGGTCTCAAATGGACCCTGAGCAGTGCTCGTACTAGGGAGGTCAAAGAGTAGAGCCTAAGTAGCCTTTTCTTTCAGTCGGCTAAGAATGAGGATTCAAAGAGCTCGAGTAACAAGTGAAAGAGAGGGGACCAAGGCTGAGAGACAGGAATTGGGGGATTTAAACAGACACGACCAAATTGAGCATATAGAGAAAACAATCAAACAAATCACAGAATTTTAAAAGCAAGCTTAATAGAAACTGAGAAACGGCTTCAACACTTAGCACAAAGGCAGTCACATGCTGAAAAAGTTAAGGAAAGAACATGTTTGCACGATTGACAAAGATTATTTTGCGCAGGTGCACAATACTAAACATGTTGAAACATGGTTAAATTATGCTAAGTACACAACCTAGTATTATTATTATTATTATCAAGAAACAAGACAGCATTGTGATGAGCCAAGTAATCATAGAAAGAACAGGACATCATGTTAGCAGAGGGGTAAGATCACAATCACAAATTAAGACACATATGCAAGACTATTAGTACAGAGATTCTGAGCAAAATGGAAGGTAAAATCATGTCAAGTAACAGATATAGGCATTCAAGCATTGCCATAATGGCCTAATTAACTAAAGAAGATCTAGTTGTATCAAAGATTTATCCTAACGTCGTAAAGTAACAATTCAAACATGCTGAGACAACTGTTCTAAATCACAAGCAAATAATAAAGGGGTATGGGATCGAGTGATCATGCTGAGTGACACAATAGCAGGGAGGCAAATTATGACTAACAACGAAGGTCTTAATATAGGTTAATACAAATATGAGGTATCCATTACAGGGATTCAGGACAAAGTAAGTAAACATGTTTATGAACATTCAAAAGTCGATACACTACCTGAGAAAATCTTAGGAAGGTTCAGATTACCCAGGCTAGGCATAGATAATTTCAGAACCAGTAGCATTAGGAGCAGTTAAATGCTAAAGAGACTTAAAAATGCATATAAAGTTAACGTAGCGATACTTAAACATAACTCAAAAACATATTAAGCCATGGATTCATAAGTAAGAACACATGCAAATCAGAGACATGTAAGGATGAAATTGCAAAAAGTCAAGTGACTTACCAGTTAAACGAAAACGCAAGAAAGAACAAAAGTCCATAATATTCTGAACATCAACGAGAAGCAAGAACTCAGAACTTAATGGCCTTGGCTTTCAGCCAGCCAAAACCAAAGTATAGAATGATATATCAGATAAAGCTTTTAGATCTAGTGAGGCTATAATGATTTTAAAAAGAGTCCCTCCTAAAGGGGAATGGGGAGGGGTTTATATAGTGTAGAAATCGAACACATAAACATGGAAAACAAATTATTCAGATGCAAATAAGAGAGAAAGAAAATATTCTGGAATCAATTAGAAACGGTTTTAGGGCATAAATTGAAGGGGTTCAGTAAATCAACAGGGAAACACACAAATAATACCAAAAATACCAAAAATCATTTAGAGTCAAATTTAAGGCAAAATATAAAGTAGAAAATAGGGAAACATAAGGAAAAAATGTAGTCAAACACATAAAAGGAAAAGTATCAGTTAAGAATCGGTAAGAAACAAAGGGGAATTCAAACCCTAGTTGACAGAAGTCGAAGATTGGCCAAAATCTCGGCTAATCGGACCCATATAGCCATGGTCGTGAAGTATATGGATGAGATACATGTCCAGATTCAAGTGGTCAAAGGGGAATGGTCGAAATCTGAGATGTAGTACTTGCCATGTTTAGGAAAGTACTAGGCGGTAACATAGAATCGTAGGAGATGGCGATATAATACACAAAAGGTAAGAGAATCATGGAAAAATCCATGGTTGAGGTGGATTTGAAGAGGTTTTTTGAGAGACGGCTAGGGTTTCTATGAGGGGAAGAGATGTTTGAAGGCGGCGGCTGAAGGGAAATGAGGATTAGGGCTTAGGGTAAGGGGATATAAGGAGAAGGGGAAAAGGTGTTGTGAGCCGGTCCGTTTTGGACCGGGTTGGGTCGCTTAGGATTGGGCTGGGGTTATTGGGCCAAGGTCTGGGTAGTTTAGGTTCGAAAAATAGGTAAGTTTTGGGCCAGATTTTAAATACTCAATATTTAATAAATAAATAATGAAAGTAATTAATAAATAAAAAAAGTATCATTTGTACACTAAAATGATTAAAAATAATTACTTAACATTATAAAAATATAAAGAGTCATTTTCTGCATAAATAATGTAATTATATATGCATATTGGCTATTATTGCAAAATATGCAATTCGCCTAAAAATGCAAATGTAATTATAAAAAATGCAGTAAAATATTTAAAAACATACATGTTGGTGTAAATGATAAGTTTGGATGATTAAATTATCATAAAAATAATTTAAAGGATAATTATTGGATATTTATACAATAAAATGCAGAAAGAAATTGATTTAAAGCCTTTAAAAATTATGAAAAATTATGAAAACAAGCTTGTATAGGTTTATAAACTAAATGATAATGCAAATATACTATTTTGAAAGTATATATATATTTTTTTAAAATATGAGAGAAAAATTGGGTATCAACACCTATCCTCATGGTACTTTCGAGGTATAGAAACATAAAATACTGGATATAACCCTGTTAAGCTGGGATGCAACGCAAGCCTATAAGCAACCTGTCCAACTCTCTCTAAGATCTCGAATGGCCAATAAATCTCAGGCGCAACTTGCCCTTCTTCCAGAATCTCATCACGCGCTTCATAGGTGAAAGTCGGAGAAGAACCTTCTCACTCTCTATGTAAGCTACATCACTAAACTTCCTATCAACCTCCCATAAGGCCTCATACGGAGCCGTCTGGATACTTGACTGATAATTGTTATTATAGGCAAACTCCGCTAGAGGTAGAAACTGGTCCCACCGACCTCAAAAATCAATAGTGCATGCCCTCAACATATCCTCCAAAATCGAAATGGTTCGCTCAGATTGCCCGTTCGTGTGAGGGTGAAATGCAGTACTCAACTCACCTTGCGTGTCTAACTCACGCTAAACAGCTCTCCAAAAGTGAAAAGTGAACTGCATGCCACGGTCTAAAATGATAGAAATAAGCACATTGTGCAGGTGAATAATCTCCCTAATGTAAATCTGAGTCAACCACTCTAATGTGTAGGAAGTCAGCACCGAAATAAAATACGCCGACTTGGTCAACTGGTGCATAGTGACCAAACAACATCATGTTTTCTCAAAGTCTGTGGTAAGCCTACCACAAAGTCCATAGTGATGCGCTTGATGGTAGGATATAATCTCATATTTTTGTCGCTTATTAAACTCTAATTTACTGCACTTTATTCGTGTTGGGCTTTAATTGATAGTGTTTTGCACTAATTGTATGTTTTATGCCTTGTTGGAGTGATTCCGAGCTATGTAGATGTTATGGAATGAATTCGAGCTATTTAGAGCTTTGAAGTCTCACTAAAATCCCAAGGGATTAAAACAGAATCATGTTCGGGGGTCGAGAACCATATCTGGATATCAAAAAGTCAAGAAAAATCAGTACTCATAGAAAACATCACAACCGCGATGCATGGGGCGGCGTGTGGTGCGCCACACCTGTATAAAATCCCTACTGCTTGTCAGAACTAGCTCTCTAGATTTCCCCACTAATGCCCCGCATGGTGCGTCGCCCCATGCGGTGCGTCTGTGCAAATTTTACAGAGTAATTGTCTTATTTCGAGCAAGAAAATGCGTTTTCATCTTGGCCCGGCCCTACTTGGTATATATACATTAAAATGTTATTTTATGGACTTTTGACACATCTAAGACCTAAGGAGGCGAAGTAGGAGTTAGATAAGCACAAGCACAAGAATTTCATCATTCAATCCTTATTCAAGACACGAGTTTGGATCGTTTTATGTTTTCCTTTAACTTAAACTTATTTGTGATAAATTACTCCATATCCATGGAGTAGTTATCTTTAGGGTTTGAAGGATTTGGTGTATTGATATTTGTTTGTGGATTATAACTCTAGTTTTATGTATTGAATCATTTTAGATATTTTAATTGTTGCATCTATATTCACTTGTTGATGTAATGGAGAGAGGCATAACTTGTGATATCCTTGCATTCTATTTTGTTGGTTGAAGTCATTAATTCATCTTAGTAATCGAAAGAGGCTAGTTGAATTGTTGATTAAACTTAATTAGGAGGATAATCGAGAGAGGTTCTCCTAAAGACCAATCTACTACGAATTCTTGCATATCTTCACCGAGCTTAACTTAGTTCATCTTGTGAGGTTGAGACTTAATCGAGAGAGGTGTTTATTCTAAATGTGTGAACTAATAATTGAGTGAATTCTAGAGACTCACTTGAACACTAGGAGTGAATTATCTAGAGTTAGATCCCAAACAATTATCTTGCACCTATTCCATAAAAACCCTATTTCCTCCCATTGATAACATTTTTTGCTTACTCAGTGTTGCAATTATCATTAGTCGATAGTTTAAATTCTTAGTTAATTTTAGTATTAAATACAAAACTCTAAATTGTTGATTATTGTGGATAACAATCTAGCTACAAACTACGATAATACTATTTAAATCCAATCCCTGTGGATACGATATTATATTTTACTATATTCGACTAGCGAGCATATTTAAGTGTGTGTTTTGCGCTCGTCAAATTTTGGCGTCGTTGCCGGGGATTGACAATCAATAGTGTTTAAAATAATTTGTACTGCTAATACAGGAAGTTTTCTTTTTCTTTTATTTTACTTTTCTCTTTTTACGCTTGGTGCTCTTTGAATGTGCGTAGGCTACAAGTTAGGTTGGTGCATGACTTGATCTTCTGGGAAGGATGTGCTACCATACGAACCAAAAATCGAGAAACAACTACGACAGGCGAGGAAGGAAAGAAATCTCCCCGAGAATATAGAGAAGGTTGGGCAATCCTCAACCAAAGAAATTATGGCTGTAGATGATGATAATGTGGATTTGGCTGAAAAAGAGGCAGCCCAACAATGAGAAAAATATGTACGAGATGCTGAGGATCAGAAGCAGCTCTTCGAAATGCACAACTTGTCTATGAAGAGGAGATGGATAGGATAATTGCTCAGAATCAACCCTTAGGTGCAGACCGGTTCGGAAATATACCTCCAGGGGCTGGGAGACCACTTGGTGATTATGCTAGACCGGTCTACAACCAAGGATTATCAAGTATATAGACCACCTCCAGTTGCAACTAACAATTTTGAGTTGAAGCAAGGGTTTCTCCAAACCCTCCAAAACTGATGCGTCTTCAGAGTGAGGATGAATGAAGATCCAAACACACATCTAATGGACTTCAAGGAGATTATGAACACCTTTCAATACAATGGTGTGTCACAAGATGCAGTTTACTTAAGGGCATCCCCCTTCGCACTCAAAGATGATGCAAAGCAGTGGCTTCGAAGCTTGCCCTAGGGATCTATTAGAACATGGGAGGAGATGACCAGAATATATTTTGATAAATATTTTTTCTCAGCTAAAATGGGCAAGCTTAGAATAGAGATCCATAACTTCTTCCAGAAAGATACTAAAACTATTTTTGAAGCTTGGGATAGGTTTAAGGAATTAGTTTGAAAGTGTCAACATAGCGGAATTGAACTCTGAATGCAATTCCAGGATTTTTAAGATGGATTGACACCGGCCTCACGTAGAACATTGAGCAATGCAGTTGGAGTCCCGTTGATGAAGAAGACACCAGATGAGATAGTCACTATTCTTGATGAGTTATCTGAAGATGCAAATCAATAGCCCTCTGAGAATACAGAAAAAAAAAGATCGACGGGTGTTCACTAGGTTGATGCTAACACATTTGTACAAGTACAACTTGATGCTATGGCTAAAGAAATACAGAAGTTGACCTTATCTACAATACAAAGTGAACCTCATGAAGCATGTGATATTTGTAGAAGAGGACCCCCTAATCATGAGTGTCAAGCCTCAACTGAGGAAGTGAATGCTATGGGGAATTATAAATTCAATGCAATGGGTCAGAAGCACCCTGGGTTTTCATGGAGGTCATCTGGGGGTACTGCAAATGCATGGCAATAAAACAACCCCAGATTACATGGACAAGGAGCTTCAGGCTTCCAGAATCACCAAAGGCAATAATTTCAGCCTCAACAATCCAATCAGCTTGGTCTAGAAGATATGATGAAAGCCTTCATTATCAAGACAGATGCGAGGTTAGATGCTCATGGGGCAACAATTCTAATTCTAGAGAAGCAAGTTGGACAAATTGAAACTATATTGTCTGAGAGAATTCCAGGAACTCTCCCAACTGATATTGAGATAAATCCCTAAGAAATAGTGAATGTTGTGACCTTGAGAATCGGGCAAGTGTTGAAAGATCCCACTCCAATACAAAAAGAGGTGGTACCTGAAAAAGAAATTGGGGAGCAGTTGAAAAATGAAGTTGATAAGAAGAATAAAGGCAATAAGGGAGCTAAGAAAAAGAAGAAGGATGAAACTTCAAAAAGGGAGGAATCTAATGAAGAGAGCAAGCACATGTGTGCTTTACCTTTTCCCCAAAAGTTGTATAGAGAAAAGCTGGACAAGCAGTTTGAGAGATTTATAGATATGTTGAGACCGGTTAATGTAAATTTTCCATTCACAGAAGTTCTATAACAAATGCAGCTTATGCCAAATTCTTGAAGGAGATCCTTATAAAGAAGATAAAGATAGAAGAGACCTCAGCGTTCAAGCTCATAGAGCATTGAAATGAAATCTTGCAAAACAAACTCTCACAAAAGTGTGGAGATCTAGGGAGTTTTACTATACCTTGCTCTTTAGGCACTATTAATTTTGACAAGTCTTTATGTGATTCTGGTGTCTCAATTAATTTAATGCATTTGTCTATTTATAGAAAAATGGAGCAGGAGATTAGAGAGATAAGGTCGGTGCCAATATCGTTGTAGCTGGCAGACCAAACAACTATAAAACCTGAGGGGATAGTGGAAGATGTCTTAGTTCGGGTAGATAAGTTCGTATTTCCTGTAGATTTCATAGTGGTGAAGATGGAGGAGAATAAGGAGGTCCCCCTCATCCTAGGAAGACCATTCTTAGTGATGGGCAGAGCAATATTAGACATACATGATAGAAAACTCATGCTTAGATTGGTGAGGAGATAATGACTTTCGAGATGAATGTAGAAACGTGGGTGAGTAAGGAGAAGCCAGCTGGAAGTGTTGAATGGAAAGTGAAGAGTTTGAAAGGGAAGGCTCTAGTGATTGAAAAAGATATGTGAGGGGTGCACCCTAAGAAGGTTGAGAAGAAGATTTCGGCGTGGATGTGCGCATTGATTCGAAGGCGAGGAATAGATCCCGACTTCGACTCAGACCCCGACTAGAGATTCAGGGAAGTTTCTTTTACTTTATGCTTTTTAATTGTGTTTCATGGGGACATGCCACAACTTAAAGTGTGGGATGGGGGATAGTTGTATGTTCTATGTATATGTGTTAGTTTAGTTTTTATTGTAGTAGTTAGAGATAGAAAAATTGAAAAAACCATACAAGTTGAAAATAATACGATTTTTTCCGACGATGGATATCATTCGACGGGTTTCTTGAGGGATTAAAGTTGAAATAAAAAGACCAAAAAAAAGATTTTCTTTCGTTAGATAGTTTATTAATTCCCCCTTGGTTGTTCTTTGTATCGCAGTTCTTTTCTAAGGGTTTTGTTTGAACTGGGTATAGTTAGTTTTTATTTTTGTTAGGAGTAGGAAATCTTGTGTTATGGTTTGAATTGAAGGCAACATCTCGTAACTTTATTATGCCTTGAGAATAGTGAGTGCTTTAGTTGTGACGCTTAGGCTCAGGTTTTGACTCTTGTATAAGTACCTTAAATTGTATGATCTTAACCTTGCTTAACTACTTTGACTAGAGTGTCTTGATGCATCCGATCCTGAGTGAGTTATGTGCCATGCGTGTGTGAGGTTTTGTGTTATTTTGTGCATTGTATTTGATGTCTAGAAGTTGTCCCGTGTGTATGCAAAGCGAAATAGTGATTTTATTCAGTCTTGGAAGTGATATAGGCATTTCTTTATTGAGCCAGTTATATGCTATTACCCACCTAATTGTTATGTATCTTAGTTAACCCTGTTGAGTCTGTAAGCATGTTTCTTTGGTAACCACATTACAAGCCCTGCCCATTTGTTTGAATTGATTATTTATTTGAACCTTTTATCTCTTGTGAGCACTTGAATTTGTTATAAACTTTGCAAAAGTTGAAGCGTGGGGTGGTTGGTTTGGCTTTTGAGTGGAACTAATGAAATAACGATAAAGGTGCATTGTTTTTTTAAAAAAAAAAGTAAGAGCCGCTTGAATTGAAAAAGATTGAACAGTAAATTGTATGTATTAAAGTGCTTAGAAAAGTGTAGTCACTCTTATATCTAAATGTATCCTATATGTTTCGCAGCCTACATTACAACCAATTAAAGTCCTACTTGATCATTGACTGAATGAGCTCAATTAGTGAAGTAGTACACTATGGGAAAGCCTATGGTTTTGTGGCATATGAATGTTACTTCTGAGAGTGAGTGAATTCTTTCTGTCTTAAGTTCCTAATTATTTTTAATGTCTATTGTGTGTGGAACTACTCTCTATTGTTGTGTGTGGGAACTTGATTCACGAAGGAAACGTAATGATTGACTTCTATGTTAGAGTAAGTGAGCGGGTTATAAATAATGCGTAGTGCTTTTGAGTCAAATCTTGAGGTGAAGATGTTACACTATTGTGCTTAATCTATTTTAAATATTCTTGGTATAATGAGTTAGGAGAGTTGTTTAAAATGGTTGTGTCTTTATAAAGTATAGTTTGATTTCTCGAGGATGAGCAATGGTCTAAGTGTGGGGTGTTGATGGTAGTCTATAATCTCGTATTTTAGTCGCTTATTACACTTTAATTTACTGCACTTTATTCGTGTTGAGCTTTAATTGATAGTGTTTTGCAATAATTGTGTGTTTTATGCCTTGTAGGAGTGATTCCGATCTATGTAGATATTATGGAATGAATTTGAGCTATTTGCAGCTTTGAAGTCTGAGTTAAATCCCGAGGGATTAAGCCGAGATCATGTTCGGGGGTCGAGAACCACATCTGGATATCAAAAAGTCAAGAAACATCTGTACTCTGAGAAAACATCACAACCGCGGCGCGTGGGGCGGTGCGTGACGCGCCGCGCCTATATAAAATCCCTGTTGCCTTTCAGAACTAGCTCTTTGGATTTCCCCACTAACGCCCAGCATGGAGCATCTCCCCATGTGGCGCGCCTGTGCAAAATTTACAGAGTAATTATCCTATTTCGTGCAGGAAAAGGAGTTTTCGTTTAGGCCCGACCCTACTTGGTATATATACATGGAAAAAGTTATTTTATGGACTTTTGACACATCTAAGACCTACGGAGGTGAAGGAGGAGTTGGAGAATCACAAGCACAAGCACAAGAATTTCATCACTCAATCCTCACTCAAGACACAAGTTTGGATCGTTTTATGTTTTTCTTTAACTTAAACTTATTTGTGATGAATTACTCCATATGCATGGAGTAGTTTTCTTTAAGGTTTGACTAATTTTGTGTAGTGATATTTGTTTGTGTATTATAACTTTAGTTTTATGTATTGAATCATTTTGGATGTTTTAATTGTTGCATCTATACTCACTTGTTCATGTAATCGAGAGAGGCATAACTTGTGATATCCTTGCATTCTATTTTGTTGGTTGAAGTCATTAATTCTTCTTAGTAACCGAAATAGTCTAGTTGAATTTTTGATTAAACTTAGTTAGGAGGATAATCGAGAGAGGTTCTCCTAAAGACCAATCCACTACGAATTCTTGCATATCTTCACAGAGCTTAACTTAGTTCATCTTGTGAGGTTGAGACTTAATCGAGAGAGGAGTTTCTTCTAAATGTGTGAACTAATAATTGAGCGAATTTGAGATACTCACTTGAACACTATAAGTGAATTATCTAGAGTTAGATCCCAAACAATTATCTTGCACTTATTCCATCAAAACCCTGTTTCCTCCCATTGATAACTTTCTTTGCTTACTCAGTGTTGCATATGTCATTAGTCGATAGTCTAAATTCTTAGTTAATTTTAGTATTAAACACAAAACTCTAAATTGTTAATTATATTTGATAGCATTCTATCTACAAACTACGATAATATTGTTTAACATCAATCCCTGTGGATACGATATTATATTTTACTATATTCGACTAGCGAGCATATTTAAGTGTGTGTTTTGCGCTCGTTAAATTTTGGCTCCCAAGTCTGCTTCGGTATTACCAACTTCTAAGTCAAACCACCCAATTTCTAATGCTCATACTTCGCCTGTTGACAATTCAAACACCAAGAAACATGTCCAACAATGTCTTTCTTCATCTTCTTCCTCCAATAATGCTACTTCAAGTCACGATACATCTTCGTGACACTTGGGTGAATAGAATACCATGAGATATGAGCCTCCTCATGGATAAACTCTCTCAACCCATCAACAATGTGGAACACAAATCTGGCCTTGAAGCCACATAACATCATCATCACCAATCACTTCTTTCTTAGCACCACCCTATTGTATCATGTCTTTCAATACCAACAACTGAGGATCATCTAACTAGTGAGCCTTAATGTGTTCCAGCAAAGATGATTGTGCCACAACACAATAAAGAACCCTATTATGCTCTGAAATATCCAACCTCACGAACCTGTTAGCCAAGGACTGAACATCTAAAGACAATGGCCTCTCCACTGTCGGTATAAATGCCAAGCTACTCACGCTATCCGCCTTCTACTCAAGGCATCAGCCACCATATTAGCCTTCCCCAGATGATATAATATGGTGATATCATAGTCTTTCAATAACTCCAACTATCTACACTGCCTTAAATTAAGATCTTTTTTCTTGAATAGATGTTGGAGATTCTGATGATCAGTGTAGACCTTACGTGGCATGCAATATAAGTAATGCCTCCAAATCTTGAGTGCGTGCACAATGGCTTCTAACTCCAAATCATGCACGGGGTAGTTCTTCTCATGGATCTTCAACTAACGAGACACGCAGGCAATCACTCTACCATCCTGCATCAATACCGTACCAAGTCCAATACGCAATGCATCACAATACACTGTATAAGACCCCGAACCTGTGGGCAACACAAACACAGGAGGTTGTAGTTAAGGAAGTCATGAGCTTCGAAAGCTCTCTCACACTCATCAAACCATCTGAAAAGAGCTCCCTTCTAAGTCAACTTGGTCAATGGGACTGAGATAGATAAAATTCCCTCCACAAAATGGCGATAGTAGCCTGCCAAACCCAAGAAGCTCTGAATCTCTATAGATGGAGTAAATCTAGGACAATTCTGAACTAATCAATCTTCTTGGGATCCATCTTGATACCATCAGAAGACACAATATGACCCAAGAAGGGAATGGAGTCCAACCTGAACTCACACTTCAAAAGCTTGGCATATAGTCGACGATCCTTCAAAGCCGGAAGTACAATCCGCATGTGTTGCTCATGCTCCTCTCCATTATGCGAGTAAACATGAATATCATCAATAAATACAATCACGAAAGAATCCAAGTAAGGCTTGAACACTCGGTTCATCAAATCCATGAAGGCTACTGGAGCATTAGTCAAATCAAATAACATCATCGAGAACTCCGTAATGACCATAACGAATCCTAAGCGTTGTCTTAGGGTCATCCGATGCCCAAATCTTCACCTGATGGTAGACCAATCTCAAGTCAATCTTGGAAATACCTTGGCGCCATAAAGCTGGTCAAATAAATCATCAATTCTAGGAAATAGATACTTATTCTTGATGGTAACCTTGTTCAAATTCCGATAATCAATGAACATCCGCATTGATCCGTCCTTCTTTTTAACAAACAACACTTATGCACTCCAAGGTGAAACACTTAGTCTAAATCTCTTATCAAGCAAATCTTGCAACAGCTCTTTCAGTTTTTTCAACTCGACTGAATCCATATAGTACAGTGGAATAAAAATAGGTTGAGTGCCCAGAACCAAATCAATGCAAAAGTCAATACCAATTTTGGGTGGCATACCCAAAAAATCTACAGTAAACACCTCTGGGAAATCCCTCACCACCGGCACTAAATCTACCGAAGAAACCTTTGCACTAGAATCCTTGATGTAAACCAAATTTGATAAACACCCATTATCAACCATGCGTTGTGCCTTCAAATAAGAAATCACCTTGCCAGTGGAATGACCAAGGGCCCCTCTCCATTCTAATCTTAGAAACCCCGGCATGATTAAAGTCATAGTCTTAACATAGCTATGCAAGATAACATGATACAGAGACAACTAATCCATATCTAGAATGACCTCGAAATCTACCATATGCAGCAACAAAAGATCAACTATAATATCAAAACCATTAATAATAACAACACAAAATTGGTACACCCGATCAACTACTATATAATCTCCAACTGGTATAGACACAAAAATAGGAACATCAGGAGAATCGCGAGGCATACTCAAGTGCGAAGCAAAATATGAAGACACGTAAGAATATGTATAACCCAGATCAAACAATACGAAAGCATCTCTATGACACACTGAGATAATACCTGCAATAACTTCATCGGACAACTCCACCTCAAGCCTACCCGAAAATGCATAACAAAAAGGTTGAGCCCCACCAAGTTGTCCTCCACCTCTAAGACGGCCTCTCATTGACTGGCCTCTATCTCAAACTGACTGGCCTCTACCTCAGGCTACCTGACCCCTGCCTCTCACTGGTTGATGGGGTTGGTAAAGCAACCGGTGCTAGAATCATGGAACACATACCCTGTCGTGGCATACTTCTCTGCGATCTGGGAAAATACCTCCTGATATGACCTGCATCTCTGCACTCAAAATAACACCTCAGCTGGTGTGGCTCCAAAATCTGAGACTGTCCCTGATGACCCGACTGACCACTGTAGTAGCTCTAAATCGATGGTGCACTAATGGGAGCTGAGGGTGATATAAATGCTAGCTATTCAGAACGAGGTCCATAAGCATTACAACTGCCTGATGTACCCTATGTGACATGTAGTTCTGACTATACCGGTCTGATAAAGTGACCTCTACTAAACTAACCCCTGCCTCTAGATGAGGCATCACTGAATCCTCCAAAATAAATGGGTCTCTTATCAAAGGCTGTCTCTCTCGCCTGGCCTTTAATGTGCTCAATCTTCCTGGAAATCCCCACTACATGAGTAAAAGAAATCTTAGTGTCGGTATTCTTGGCCATCTAAAGTATGATGCCATATGTAAGACCCTCTATGATGCCATATGTAAGACTCTCTATGAACCTCTACACCTTATCCCTCTCAGTAGGTGTCAGGATAGATGCATAGAGAGACAAATCAACAAGTCTCATATTGAGTAATGGTCATGCTACCCTGCTGAAGGTGCTCGAACTGGCTACGCAGCTCATCTCTTTGAGTGAGGGGAATAAACTTCTTCAAGAACAACTATGAAAATTGGGACCAAGTAAGAGGAGGTGATCATGTTGGTCTACGCAACTCATAAACCTGCCACTACCTCTTGGCTGATACATGCATCTAAAATATGGTGAAATCAACTACATTGGACTTCACTAGTCCCAAGTTGCAAAACATCTCATGGTAACGGTCCAAGAAGTCTTGGGCATACTCTAAAAGTGCACCGCTAAAATGAGGAGAAAATAACTTGGTGAATTTGTCCAACCTTTTTAGCTCATCAACTGACATCGCGGGCCTGTCCCCGGGCTGTGTAGCAACAATAGGCCAAACCACCCCAACTAGTAGAACTCCTAGGGTCTGATAACCATGGGTCATATACTCTGGGGTATGAGTAGTGGGAGTTTGAACTTCTCGCCCGGTCTGAGAAGCGTCTTGGGCCACATGAAACACACCATCCTAATCCATACTTTCCATGAAGCCAACCATGCGGACCAAGGAGTCCTAAAGCACTGGGATAGCAATGAACCCCTCTAGGACCTGGTCTGGTCCTATTGGCTCGACCTATACTGGAATCTCTTCTTCCAGAGCTAACTGAGGCTCGACTGCGGGTGCTGATATAGGTGCTCTAGGCTGAGATTTGCCTCTACCCTTGCCCCGGTCCCTACCCCTGGTAGTGAATGCAATCTGGGGCTCCGACTCCTGATCAGGACAAAGCATGTGTCCTCACCATCTGTAAGAGAATAAGAGAAGAAACATTTAAACTTTATGATAAAACAAAGTCACATGATAGAGAAAGAAAGAAAGTGAAGTTTCCCTAAGCCTATAGCCTCTAGAAGATAAGTACAGACGTCTCTGTACTGATCCTTTAGACTCTACTAAGCTTGCTCATGACTTGTGAGACCTATGCAACCTAGGTCTCTGATACCAACTTGTCATGACCCAAAAATCCCAACCATGGAGTCGTGATGACGCCTAACGCCGCTTGCTAGGCAAGCCAACATCAGCAACAATGAATAAAGCAGTTTAACAGCTATAAATATCATAATGAGGATAAAGAGTGAAATCTCAAAAAATGTATAATAAAGCTACAACCAATGCTATCTAAAACTATTTCCAAAAATTTGGTGTCACAAGTACATGAGCCACTAGAAGTACTAAGCACAAGTCTGCAAAGAAAAATATAATAATGTCTGGTACAATAAACACTAAGTAGAGATAGGAAAGGAACTCTAGGGTCTGCGAACGCCAAGCAACACTACCTCAAGTCTCCTGAAAAAAGGTTCGAGCAAATAACCTCTGAACGCTACTGGGACCAATATATTAGTTCATTTGAAAATTCTCAGTAACAATCAACATGGCAATTCTCACAACACAATTTTAAAGGGAGGTAGAACGCATAAATTCACCAAGAAAGTAAAACACGAACAAGGAAGGTCAAATAATGCAATATCCAAGAACTAGCCTCATAACATATACCAACAAAACTTAAACAAGTTGTAACACGAGAATAATTTAAGGTCACACAATACAACATTACACAATAGAGTAAAACAAGGAACATGTAAAGACAATAAGGCAAATAAGTACATGAAGCAGGTAAAATCTTCTATCTAATAAACATGAAAGGGCATGTGACAAGTAAAGACATACATTAAATAAAAGCATAAAGCAAATAGAAGCATGTAACAATTGAAAAATGTTAACAAGTGAAGGCATATATATGTCAAGAAAACATGTATCAAATAAGGGCACATAATAAAGAAAAAAACGAAATAGGAAAAAGATATGGCATAATTTAAAGCACGAAAAAATCTAGAACACCCTACATGCTTATAACTATGACAACTCATATACACTCGTCATCTTGCATATACTTCGTCCCCGTACATAGATCACGTAACAAACAGATCAATCATGTCCTAATTCCCTCAAATCAAGGTTAATCGCAATCTTTTTTCAGGACAAGATCAACAATCCAACACGGCTTTCCCTTTAGAACGAGCCTCCAAACCACCCAAATCTAGTCAAATATTACTTGAATAAGTCAAAACAAGCTTTAAAACCTACCCTCATTGTCACGACCCAAAATCCACTAGTCGTGATGGCACCTAACCCAACCCGCTAGATAAGCCAACTAACAATCAATAATCCAAATGAGATTAATGAGAAATAAATGATGAAATAATTGAACTTTTATACAATAATTCAAGGACTGGTAGTACAAGTCATGAGCTACTAAGATTGGATTTTTGCAAAAACTAATATGAAATAAATACAACTTATGTTTGGAATGTACATAAACAGAATTCAACTCTAATACAACCTAGGGACAAGTGGTAGCTACATCCGGAAGGCAAGTACATCTTCAGCGCTAGCTCCTATCATCCACCGCATCTCAACTCCAAGATCTGCACACAAGGTGAAGAAGAGTAGTATGAGTACAACCGACCCCATGTACCTAGTAAGTATCTTGTCTAACCTCGATGAAGTAGTGATGAGGCTTTTTAGTTAAAAGATACTCACTGATATAACATGTGCAATAGAATTTCAATAGAAACAATACTAGAACATAATAGAAAAGAGTACAAGAACGAATATGCGAAGTAGTAAATGATTACTAGAAGAAATCACGGTCAATATTTCTCAGTATCACAACCCATCCTTTCCTTAAAACGATGACCAACAAACTACGGTAGTAAATCCATAACTTTCATAGTGTGAGAAATGTACTCAAGATATCAAATCAAATGGCACGGCAACACCTTTCGTGCATTTATCTCATCCTCACCAAATATACATATAACAGTACCAACCAGGTGAAGGAAATGCCAATAACATTAACGACAAAGTGAGAAATACACAGGTAGCAATAATGAACAAGGCAATACATATGGACAACGGTAACAGACTAGGTGGGAGGCATAAAAGTAATGATAGTAATTAAGATAGGAGGACATACATTTCACTAACAAGCATGGTGGGAGGCTTACGAAGGTGTAAAAAATGAGAAATGGCATAGATGTAGATATATCAAACAAGAAGAAAAGCATGATCTTTATAAGCTAAACAAAATAGAAGGCGTGAATGACTAATATGGTAGAAGGCTTATACGAAAGTGCAACAAATAAAAAATGGCATAGATGTAGATATAACAAACAAGAAGGAAAGCATGATCTTTATAATCTAAAATAAAAGAAGGCATGGATAATACAACAACAATTTAGGTAGAGGACAAAGACAGAACAACAACAACAAGTCACATAAATAATATAGGTGCAACAATAACAACTCAAGATAAAGGCATAAATGTATACACAAGGAAAATACATCACAATATAATGCATGTCTCTCCTCCTCGCCTACACGAAAATACCCTTCGTGCTATGAACACACTATAAAATACAAACAATGGCACGACATGACCCTTCGTGCTTTAACTCTCATCCTCACATGATAATGTAAATGAAATGGCATGGCATCACCCTTCATGCTTAACTCACACTGCACGGCATCACCCGTCGTGCTTTACACTCTTCCTCTCATGGTAATATATATGAAATTATATGGCATCACCCTTCGTGCTTTACACTTCCTCACCAAGTACATGTATATCAATAACAAGCAAGGTAGGAAGCATGAATAATATCAAGGAGAGTGACTAAGCAAATATTCCAAATGAACATAAATCACAACTTTCAAGCCAATAACAATTCAACAAACCTCAAGAACCTCATTGTTCAAGTATCTCAACCAATATAAAATAATGATCATCAACTCAAGTATAGAATCCAAAATCTCAAGAATAACGGTCGTAGCGATGTATTTGTGATTAAATATAGTGATGACCGAATTTAGCACATTAATAGTTTCACAAAAATTTGTCAAATATGCTAAATCATGGTTTCTTGCATTTAACTTCATATTCATATTACTCTAGAAGTCAAGTAAAACATGAAGCTAGAAGGTCACATATTCCAACAAAGCACAAATAATCGTAATATCTACCCCCGAGCATGATTAATCATGGCACATGCATATACCCTCATCACCTCATATATGCATCACCCCCGCATGTAGCAAATAATATTAATTAGTAGGAAAAATTCTTCCAACAAAGTTAGGCAAGACACTTACCTCAAACAAGCCAAATCGATACACTAGAAGCGCCATCCCACTCAATCCGAATGGCTCAAAACTAGCAAAAAACAACTCAAAACCATCAAATTTCTTTTCTAGTGTTCCGACTCCGAATCGATGTCAAAACTCAAAATTTCACTTTAGAAAGGTTTAGATAAAACCCCCTAATTTCTCTTTTGAAATCATCAATCAAATGCCAAAAACGGAGATAGATCCATGAAATATAATTAAAACTGAGTATTAAACACTTACCCCAATCCATGTGGTGACAATCGCCTCCAAAATCTCCCAAATCTGAGCTCCAAAATCATGTGAGAAAAAGTGACTAAATTTTGAAATAAGTAAAATAACGCAGCAGCTGTTATAGCTCGAACCAGATCTTAGATTATCCCGAAACTCATATTTGATAAGCCCAACATAATTCTTGCGAGATTAGACCCAAGATAGCCTTTTAATCACTCAATTTGGTCTTAAAATGAGAGAGATATGATGTTTTGAAGTTTTAAAGGAAATCTAAAAATTTAAGGTATAAAAATGGCATTTCCGTAATTATTTTACACAAGAAAGTCACCAACTAAAGAATCTTCGTTTTAGCACCCCAAAACTCATTCGGAACCTCCCAGATATAAACAATAAATAAATTTCAATCATAAAACAGGCTACGAACCTGCTCGCTCACTCAAAACACTGAAAAGAGGTCATCTTGACACGATATTGGTCATGGTCAAACTCCAAATATTTAACTTAACTAGTTTCTCAAACAATGATGCAAAACACAGTGGAGCCCCTCGGGATCCCATCCATTCATACCAATAAGTACATATACATTATCCAAAGCCTTAGAACATCCACGGGAATATCACAACGAAGAATCGAGGCTCAAACGGAATAGAATTTCTCTTAAGTTATTAAATCTTATTATTTCAAAAGAGTGTCTGAATCACACTTAAACACTTTGGATTACTTTCAAATTTTGCACACAAGTTCAATTCAACTATATAGACCAATCCAATGTCTCGAAACACCAATTGGAGTCCAATAATATCAAAGTCAACTCTTGGTCAAACTTAAGAACTCTTAAGTTCTTCAAATTGCCAACTTTCAACAAATAGTGTTGAATCCTTCTAGGAACCTCCAAAACCGAATTCGAAAATACGTACAAGTCCAAAATCATCATACGAACCTATCGGAATCATAAAAACTCGATTTTGAGTCCATTTAACCAAAAGTCAAACCTAGGTCAACTCTTCCAACTTAAAGCTTCAAAATCGTGAGTCATTTTTTCAAATCAATCCTGAACCACTCGAAAACTAAAACTGACCATAAACGCAAGTCATAATACATCATATGAAGCTACTCAAAGTCTCAAACCATAGAACGGAACACTAGAGCTCAAAATGACTGATCGGGTCGTTACATTCTCCCCCACTTAAACATGCGTTCATCCTCGAACGTTCCAAGAGTCGTTTCAAAGCAATCAATTCACTGTATAAACCTGCCATACACATACAAATGGGTGATCCCATATCATCCCAATCCATATAAGTCCGCCAACTCAATATAACCGAAGATTCTTTCTTCAACCTACTCCTTAAATCTTGGAATCCAATTTCCAACAACTGGAATTCATTATAAGATCCAATTCTCACATCCATACACTGCATAAGTCTGAATAAACTGTACCAAGCCATAACCATAACCCAAGATGTAATCACATGATATACAACATAACTCAAATACTCACAGCAATAACTTCTGACCACAATAGCTGCCCAAAAAGAAAGTCGGTACCTGTAGTAACCTCATATCAAATAAAAACCTCGTTTAAAACCTTCATACACTGCCAATGATGACAGAAACATGAAAAAACTCATCACCACTCATCATATCAACAAGTAAAGAGTCTCACTTGTCCGACAAGGACCATTTCCCAATTCTGAGCGGAAATATGGCATCCTTCTTCCAAACGTTCCTCATCCCAATACGATAGTGCAATCTCAGGTCTAGAGACCTCATCTCTGTCAATACAAGTAGCCTAACTGACAAGTCACACCAAAAGGCATATGGAGCCCCACACAATGTGGTTCCGTACACCAAATAAGTAATAATTCAGACATGACCGATAATAGTAAGAAAGTTAAATAAGAAGGCTACTAAGCAAGTTAAGCAGGCAGGGTAATATTAATATCTTCCTATGAACTATTTTCAACAAAGTAAAAGCAAAACACACGAAATAAGCATAAGGAGTTACATCTTATCACAATATTGTTGCGGCGCTCAACCCGATCCAATCATATCAATCCATATAGGGGTACCCATCGAGCCAAAATGATCGGGCTCACTGATCACATATGCGTCAACATCAAGCACGATAGAGTGCACAAATATAAATGTGGGAAGATGATTAGGCATAAAAAATACTGAGAAAGACAAGCACAACCTTGAACAGATAAGCAAATCAACATTACGAGGGCCATCTCGCCTATAACGCCATAAGGCCTAAACAGAATCACAATATGCGTGCGAATAATCATGTATCCTCACAACCCATCATAGCATAAGGGAGAAACATATAAGCAAACCCGATCTGATATAGAATACCCATTCTCATTAGGCTTACAAATAGCCCCAGTCCAATTCTGATCATCCCCAAATAGATAAATAACCTCCCAAAAGCTCATATCAACCTATCCATAACACATACCATCAGGTATCCAATTTTGTTTAACATATCTTTACAGTTCGCAATCAAGGAACAATCTTCCCACGAGAACATTCAGTCTCTAAAGCTCATGAATACTGAAATCTCCATATTCGATCCCAACTCCACAACTCAAATTACTGATAAATCACTCGTACTCCATCACCTTACATAAAATACCCACCTACATCTTCTGCGCCACGTAGCAAAACCTGAACCTCAATAGATCAAAACCAAGCGATCACCATAACATTAGTCAAGCATCCGCAGGTCAAAACATAAGGCGCCTTCTAAAATGCACACCCTTCCCAAGCGATACCCAATAGTGTCAGTACTCTCTTAAACACCTAAAATTATCTGTGCCACCAAGAACTCATATCCCTCCCTTCAAAACTAAATTGCAACCTTGAACTCACAACTTTCAACCCCACACGGCGCACCACCACTAACATGCTAACTCGTGAAAATACAAAAATCTCATAATCAACTCTGAACCACAAGCAAGTTGAACAACTCATCAACCGAGAACCTCTGATTTAACTCAATCCAAGAGAACATCACCACACGCAATATATCTTCTATACATGTATAAAATATCTACTCCGGGCTGTGGCCATAACCATGGTGAATTATTCGGAACTCATTAACATATAATTAAGTCATCAGAACTGATCTCCTCTAACTCAACTGAGTCACGCAGACTGCCAACCCAAAAGAAACTCAATTTGATATGCTCGCTCTAAAGGAACCTTCTGCGAATCCAAAGCCGTTTCTTGCATCTCTCTAATATTGCCACGTAGAATCATTCTTGACATAGAAATACCGCAGATCCGGTCACCATTCACTACCGATATCAAGCCCTATTCATTCACGGATTCAGGAGTCCTTAAATGCCACATATGATCTGGGACTCATCAGAACCTTCTCGATAACCACTCACCTTACTTTGATCTTCAATACACAGCCAATACGCATCGAGCAACTTGCGCTTCACCAGCACATGACTATTCAAAGAAACAACCAAGCAATATCTCAGCCCAAAAACTGATACAATGCATAATCCTATAATTCGATCATTGATAATAAACTTCCCCAATTATCTCGAAGTGATAGAACACATCGTCGGTAATCTATAGTACCATATATTCATAGATGCCCCGATCTTACACTGCGAATCAGCTGAATACTTCATAAGTTCAGGTAATACCGGTCGTAGAACACTCCGGAGACTCTGCCAAGCGTACACCCAATCCTTGCAACAGTCAAGCGGATTTCCCCCAATTGCTCTAAAATTATAATATATGCATTCCACCAAATGGAAACCTCATACGAAACACAAGATCCAAACTCATCATACAGGAGATAACCCCTCAGTTGTACTCAAATCAACACCTTACCATGAACCCACCATACTCACAACAACTAGCCACCCGCCAATCTTCCCAAGTTCGTGCTTACCAACCAGATACCAGAATCTACTCTGTACCACAAGCGAACGATTGAAAGTTATATCATTGCATTTGCTCCCAAGACTAGACAGCCCATCACTATGATAATCAAGTATCCATAGCTCTTCGTATTTCATCTGTAACATCATAAAACCGGTGGCGCATAGCTGATACCGAGTGCGTAATATCGCATATGAACGAATATGAAAAATCAAAATCGTAGGTATCAAGATGAAACAAGGCCGCACATTAAGGAAAGAAAGAAGGGAAATGTTTCTAAATTCCATGTAGCCTCTCGAAGATAGGTATGGACGTCATCATACCGATCCACAAGACTCTACTGGATACTTGCTCATGACTCGTAGAACCTATAAACCTAGTGCTCTGATACCAACTTATCATAACCCAAAATCCACTAGTTGTGATGGCACTTAACCCAACCCGCTAGGTAAGCCAACTAGCAGTCAACGTAATCCAAATGAGATTAATGAGAAATAAATGATGAAATAACTAAATTTTTATACAACAACCCAAGGACTGGTAGTACAGGTCATGAGCTACTAAATATACGTATAACAGTACCAACGAAGTGAATGAAATGCCAATAAAATTAACGACAAAGTGAAAAAACACAGGTAGCAATAACGAACAAGGCAATACATATGGACAATGTTAATAGACTAGGTGGGAGGCATAGAAGTAATGATAGCAATTTCACTAACTAGCATGGTTGCAGGCGTATACGATAGTGCAACAAATGAGAAATAACATAGATGTAGATATATCAAACAAGAAGAAAAGCATGATCTTTATAAGTTAAACAAAATAGAAGGCATGGATGACTAACATGGTAGAAGGCTTATACGAAAGCGCAACAAATAAAAACTGTAATAGATGTAGATATAGCAAACAAATAGTAAAACATGATCTTTATAAGCTAAACAAATTGAAGGCATGGATAATACATAAACAATTTAGGTAGAGGACAAAGACAGAACAATAACGACAAGTCACATAGAAAGCATAGGTGTAACAGTAACAACTCAAGATAAAGGCATAAATGTATACACAAGGAAAAGACATCAGAATATAATGCATGTCTCTCGTCCTCACCTGCACAAAAATACCCTTCGTTCCATGAACACACAATAATATGCAAATAATGGCACGACATCACCCTTCGTGCTTTTACTCTTATCCTCACATGATAATGTAAATGAAATGGCACGGCATCACCCTTCGTGCTTAACTCACATTGCACGGCATCACCCTTCATGCTTTACACTCTTCCTCTCATGGTAATATATATGAAATGGCACGGCATCACCCTTCGTACTTTACACTCTTTCTCACCAAGCACATGTATATTAATAACAAGCAAGGTAGGAAGCATGAATGACATCAAGGAGAGTGATTAAGCGAATATTCCAAATGAACATATATCACAACTTTCAAGCCAATAACAATTCAACAAACCTCAAGAACCTCATTGTTCAAGTATCCTAACCAATCTAAAAATAATGATCTTCAACTCAAGTATAGAATCCAAAATCTCAAGAATAACGGTCGTAGTGATGTATTTGTGATTAAGTATAGTGATGACCGAATTTAACACATTAATAGATTCAAAATAATCTGTCAAATTTTAATCAAGTTTTAATACGCTAAATCATGGTTTCTTACATTTAACTTCATATTCATATTACTCTAGAAGTCAAGTAAAACATGAAGTCAGAAGGTCACATATTCTAACAAAGCACAAATAATCGTAATATATACTCCCGAGCATGATTAACCCTGGCACATGCATATATACTCGTCACCACATATATGCATCAGCCCCGCATGTAGCAAACAATATTAATTAGTTGGAAAAATTCCTCCAACAAAGTTAGGCAAGACATTTACCTCAAACAAGCCAAATCGATATACTAGAAGCATCATCCCACTCAAATCGACTTCCGAACGGATCAAAACTAGCCAAAAATAACTCAAAATCATCAAATATTGCAATAACAAGCAAGCTCAAACGATAAAGGTCGAATCTTTAATCAAATACTCAAAGTCAACCAAAAAGTCAAACCCAAACCCGCACCTCAGAACCCAGCAAAACTCACAAAATCCGATAACCCATTCAATTACGAGTCCAACCATACTAATTTCACTCAATTTTGACTCCGAATCGATGTTCAAAACTCAAATTTCACTTTAGAAAAGTTTAGACAAAACCCCCCAATTTCTCTTTTGAAATCATCAATCAAATACCAAAAATGAATATAGATCTATGAAATATAATTAAAACCGAGTAAAAAATACTTACCCCAATCCATGTGTGAAAGTAACCTCCAAAATCGCCCAAATCTGAGCTCCAAAACTATATTAGAAAAAGTGACTAAATTTCGGAACAAGTAAAATATTGCAGCAGATATTATAACTCGAACTAGATCTTATATGACCCCAAAACTCATATTTAATAAGTCCAACATAATCCTTGCGAAATTACACCCATGATAGCTTTTTGAATCACCCAATTTGGCCTTAAAATGAGGGAGATATGATATTTTGAAGTTTTAAAGGAAGTCTGAAAATTTAATGGATAAAAATGATATTTTCGTAATTATTTTATACCAGAAAATCAGCAACTAAAGAATCTTCGTTTCAGCACCCAAAATTAATTCGGAACCTCCCGAAAACAAACCATATATGCATTTCAATCATAAAATATTCTACGAATATGCTCGCGCACTCGTCATCTTGGCTCGATATTGACCATGGTCAAACTCCAAATCCTTAACTTAACTAGTTTCTCAACCAACGATGCAAAATACACATGAGCCCCTCGGGACCCCATCCAATCATACCAACAAGTACAAATAAATTATACAAACTTATCCAAAGCCTTAAAACATCCACGGGAACATCACCACAAAGAATCGAGGCTCAAAGGAAATAGAATTTCTCTGAAGTTATTAAATCTTCATTCTTTCAAAAGAGTATCTGAATCACACTTAAACTCTTCAGATTACTTCTAAATTTTTTACACAAGTTCAATTCAACTATATAGACCTATCCAAAGTCTCGGAAGACCAATTGGAGTCCAATAATATCAAAAGTTAACTTTTGGTCAAATTTATAAACTCTTAAGTTTTTTAAATTGCCAACTTTCGGCAAATAGTGTTGAATCCTTCTAGGAATCTCCAAAACCAAATCCAAACATACGTACAAGTCTAAAATCATCATACGAACATATCGAAATCAGAAAAACTCAATTTCAAGTCTGTTTACCTAAAAATCAAACCTTGGTCAACTCTTCCAACTTAAAGCTTCCAAATCGCGAGTCATTCTTCTAAATCAATCCTGAACCATTTGAAAATATAAATCAACCATACATGCAAGTCATAATATATCATACGAAACTACTCAAAGTCTAAAACTACCAAACGTAACACTAGAGTTCAAAACGGTCGATTGGGTCGTTACCCTCATATAAAAAAAGGTTCGATCTTTAACATATTCAGAAAAATTAACAAAAAGTCAACTCGGGACTATGTGGTCGAAATCCGATATTAAGACCAAATCCTGATTATTCATTCACCCCCGAGTCCAACTATGTGATTTATTTCAAGATCCGACCTCTAATCGAGGTATAAATCTCTAAAATACAACATCCTAAATTTCTACCCAAAACTCCTATTTTTATTGTATGAAGTCTTAGATTAAATAGTGAAAATCCATATAAAAGCAATCAAAATTTAATAAAAACAAACTAAAGTTACTAAGTTAGGAAGAAATTGTTCTCAAACATTGCCTTTATATGGAGTCTAGGTCTCAAAGATGGAATAAAATGAGCTAAATCCTGAAATTCCAACCTTTTACCCAGCTGCAAGTATCTTAATTACGAATTCTTGTTCGCAATTGTGATGTTCACAAAAGAGAACAACTGGTAGCAAATGTGAACAGTCCTTGAGCTCCCTGATATCGCAAATGCGATAAACCTTTGCAATTGCAAAGGCTGGAACCTCTGCAAATGGGAACAAAGGTTCGCAAAAGCAAAGCTACTCCTACTACGCCCAGAGTTGCAAATGCGAAAATTATCTCGTAAATGCGAAGAAAAGACCCCTTGCAAATGCGAGCTAAGCTTCGCAAATACGAAGCTGTCAAGCCCCTACACAGTATCACAAATACGAGGCTCACATTTATGAACAGGCTCTCGTAAATGGGGTTTGCAGCACCAACAAATTCCAAATCCTAGAAAATCAGCCCGGAACTCATACGAAAGTTACTCGAGCCCCTCGGGCTAATCCAAATATTCATACAATTATAATAATATCATACAAACTCGCACGCAAGCTCAAAACATTAAAATAACATCTTAAATCAAGAATCAAACACCAAAACTCAAAGAACTTCAAAGTTCATATTTTGAATTTCCAGTTTTTCATATTAAGCGCTGAAACAGCTTCGAGTCAATCGGGATCCCAACCAAACATACGTACAAGTCCAAAAATCATCATACGGACCTACCGAAATCGTCAAAACACCAATCCGAGATTGTTTACCAATAATATTAACTGTGATCAACTCTGGCCATTTTCAAGTTTAAAAATCAAGTTTTCTTTTAAAATTCATATTTATACTTTCTGAAAATTTATACGGACCATGCATGCAAGTCATAATTCATCAAATGGCACTACGAAAGGTCTCAAATCATAAAATGAAGAGCCAGTACTCAAAACAACCTATTAGGTTGTTACAAGAGCTTTTTCCTGACACCATTACTATCACTGAAACTAGGGATAAATCTACTGAGGAATTAGTGAAAAAACTTGACAGTCAATTACAGAATTATACTACATCAAATGATTCAAAAATAGAGGATATGAATAAAAAATAGATCTTCTAGTGGATAAACCTCTCTTGAATTATGATGGAATTTTGGGGAGTCTTCCAGCTAGTATCAATTGGCAAAAGGGTCTGGCAACAGAACAAGATTGGGTGAACAATATTATGGCACCATGGCAAGGTTTCAGTTGAATAATTACAATCATAGGGTGGAATTTCCATACTTTGATGAAATAGATTCTCGCACTTAGTGGAGGAAGCGTGAAAGATACTTCCTCTTTAATTATGTGACTGACCCATAACAAGGTTGGAGATGGTTGTTCTTCACCTTAATGATAAGGCCGAATCTTGATTTTTCTCCTATAATTTGAGTAAAGGGACAGTCAGGTGGACTGATTTTACTGAAGAACTATGCAAAAGATTCATTGAATCTGATAGCCACTTCAATCTATTGGAGAAATTTAAAGAATTGAGTAAAATGGTATAGTTACCGAATACCTAGAGAAGTTCGAAGATCTTAAGGCTTGGATCTCTATTAGAAATCCCACCATCCCTGAGGATTTCTTCTTGGGATGCTTCATTCAAGGGTTGAAGGATGAGATGAATCAATTCTATCAAAATGCTTGCTCCATTTACCTTCAACCAGATTGTTGAGAAAGCAAAGACATTAAGAGGAATTGTTAGATACTGCGAGTAGAAAGAACATGGTAACATGGAGTAAAAATATTTCACATGCTAATAATCATCCATACACTACTAGGAGCAGAATTTGGGGGCAATGCCAGACGGAAGGAAATTCCAGTACAGCTCTTGCTGGTACTAAATTGTGTGAGGCTAGAAAAACACAATGGTTGTGATAATAAATGTGGCGGCAAGTATTTTCCAAGGCATGAATGTAAGACTAAGCAGATCAATGTTATTTCTGCTTCAATGGAGAATACTGAAGATGAGCAACAAGGAATTATTCTAGAGGAAGAGGGCTATAATGTTGAATATCAGGACGCATGGGGTTATGGATGAAGCTAGCAGTTTAAATGCATTATATAGTATTGAAGTTCCTAATACCATATGTTTTCAAGGACAAGTTATAAGGAAGTCTTTGACTATTTTACTAGACTCTGATAGCACCCACAATTGTTTTGACCTTGAGATAGATAAATAGATAGGTTTCCAGGAAAACTGCACGTACGGGGGTAACAATAGCTGATGGATACCACTTGATGAGTCTACATACTTGGCCTTAGTTAAGATGGAATATACAAGGTATAGAGTTTGAATACCCAGTAAGGCTAGTTATATTGGGGGTTGTGATATAATCATTGGTGGAGATTAGATAAAAATACATAATCCAGTCCTCTTGAACTTTGTGGCTTATAAGGCCCAAGTGACGCACAAAGGTAGGAGAGTGGATCTCAAGGGGATCTATCATCAGGTTTCACTGCAATCTATGTCTAGGAGTAGTGTGAAACATCTGATTAAGAAGAGTAAGACATTTTGGGCTTATCTATTCAATATTTCAACAACTGAGTTAGAGGAAAAAGAAGTTGTACCAACAGCCATCATTGCAATTCTTGACCAATTTGCAGATACTTTTAATGAGCCAAGAGCACTCCCTCCAAGAAGACAACATGATCACTTTATCCACTGAAACCTACAATAACACAAGTAAGTATTAGGCCTTATAGATACAATTGTTTCCAGAAAAATAAAATTGAGAAACAAGTCAAAAATAAAATAAATAATGGTGTCATTCAACCTAGTCACTCTCCATTTTCATCGTCTATGTCATTAGTTATGTAATGACCCGGCCGGTCGTTTCAAGAATTTAAGTCTCGTACGGCGGCATAAGGCCCTGAGCAGCTTCATATTATGTGTATTGACTTGCGTGCGTGATTGAATTCAGTTACCGGATGATTCAGAGTGATTTGGGACACTTAGTCCCTAAAATGAAAGCTTAAGTCTTAGGATTTTGACCGTAGTCGGAACTATGTGAAGCCGACTCTCGAATGGAGTTTTGTCGGTTCCATTAGCTCTGTTGGGTGATTTTGGACTTAAGAGCGTATCTGGACTGTGAATCCGAGGTCTGTAGCTAATTTAGGCTTGAAATGGCGAAAGTCAAATTTTTAGAGATTTGGATCGGAAGTGAACTTTTTGATATCGGGGTTGGAATGCGATTCCGAAAGTTGGAACAACTCTGTTGTGTTATTTGGGACTTGCCTGCAAAATTTGACGTCATTCGGGGTTGATTTGATAGGTTTCGGCACAAGTTTTAGAAGTTGAAAGATTTGAATTTATAAGTTCGATTCATGGTGTGATGCGTAGTTTCATCGTTAGTTGATATGATTTGAGGGCTCAACTAAGTTCGTATGGTATTTTAGGATTGGTTGGTATGTTCGGTTGAGGTCCCGGGGGCCTCGGGTGAGTTTTGGGTGCTTAACGGACTAAACGTTTGATTTTCTGCTAAGTCTTCAAGCTTCTGGTATTTTCGCACCTGCGAAGAAGAGACCGCAAGTGCGAGAGTGCACATGCGGAGATGCAAACGCAGAAGCGGAAAGATGGAGGAGTGCCAGGGGTCGGAGGTGCGAGGAAAATTCCGCATCTGTGATGCCCGCAGATGCGGATTTTGGCGCGCATAAGCGAGAGGAAGCGCAGGTGCGTCTTGGAAGTGCGAACCTTCGGTCGCGCAGATGCGGCTATTTATGTGCAAGCGTGGTCACGCCTGGGTAGAAAAGAGAAATCCGAGGGTTTGGTTTCATTCTTCGTTTTTGGACTTGAGAGCTCGAAATTTGGCGATTTTTTGAGGGTTTTTCAGAGAAAACTTTGGGGTAATGATTCCTAGCTCGTTTTTTGTTGTATTCCATTAATCTATAGTTGTTTTCTCCATTTAGTTTTGGATTTTTGGGGTTGAAATTGGGAAAAATTGGAAGAACTTCTTCTATGAAGATTTCGAGTTTTGAAAGGGGATTTGTGGTCGGATTTAAGTAATTCTTATATGGTTGGACTCGTGAGTGAATGGGTATTCATATTTTGTAATTTTTACCTGATTCCGAGACGTGGGCCCGGGTCAACTTTTAGGGAGAATTTAGGAAATTTTATTAAATATTAATTGCATTGATTAGATTAAGTCTATTATTGTTGTATTCATGTTATGCAATTGTGTTTGGCTAGATTTGGGCCATTCGGAGTCGGATAATTGAGGAAAGGGCATTCTTACGGACTGTTTGAGCTTGGTTCGAGGTAAGTATCTGGCCTAACCTTGTGTGGGAGATATTCCCCTTAGGATTTGAGTCTTCTATGTTGATTGTAGTCCATGCACGTGAGGTGACGAGTACGTGCTCGGACTTATTTGTGAAAAGTTGGTCTTTTAGGATTCTTAGGTCCTTATATTCACTGAGTATGAAGTTGTTCTTGATATGATTAAGTCTTATTTACTAGTTTCACCTCTACATGCTTTAATTAGAATTAATTGCTTTCAGGATTCACTCTTATTGCCTATTGTATTCTTATTTGACTTAACTGAAGATTTTACCTACTCTATTGCCATGCTATCTTTTCATAACTGCTTATCTTTATTTGAAATTATTATTATTATATCCTCTTATAATTTGTTCAGTCTTAATTGAGGTTATGATTATCTTTTCGCTGCTTATCCTTAATAAAATGGTTGAAAATCCTAAGTAATTTCTCAACCGTAAAAGAAGTTTTAGATATCCTATGTCTTAGTCGACTTGTTGTATTTGGAATTATATAACTCGTGTTAGTTTCCCTATTGTTGAAATGTATATTGTGGGATCTTTGATACATATTAGTTTCCCTTTGTTGAGTTGTTCTCTTTACGCCAAACATAATTTACTGTGGTTATTCTTTGTGATATGGTCCCACATTTTCCTGTGATTTTAAAAGTTCTTGAGTTGATTTACTTGTCGTACTTTGTACTATTGCCATTGTTGTTGTTGTATTTGTTGTGGTGATGCACGAAGTTTCTGCTGTGCAGCTGTTATTATTATGATGCACAAGATTTCTGTTGTGCGGTTGTTGTTATGGGGTTGCACGAGGTTTCTACCGTGCTATTATTACTATTGATTTTGCACATGCGGCGTGACAAGGTGGGATATATATATATATATATATATGGATTGCGCATGTGGCGAGACAAAGTGGGAACATTATTATGCACGTGTGGCGAGACAAGGCGGGCAATTATGTTACTATTGCACACGTGGTGAGACAAGGTGGGATGTGTCACGGATTGATTTGTGATGATTTATGGCTTGGGGGCATTCTTGTTGTTGATATTTGTGTAGTGGTATACGTACTTGTATGAGCTTTATCTTGTGAAAGCTGTGAGAAAATATTCTACGTGTTGTCCGTTCTTCTTCTTCCTTATGCTTATTTGCTGGTATGGACTATGTTAGGACACTTGCACAAGCATACACGTAGTTAAGCACTCTTATCGGATAAGAGGTGTTCTTGATATTGTTGAGCATAGATGCTCACCCTTGGTTACTTGACTTCTATGTGAGTCATTAGTGTTGTTATGAGGTGTTATGAGGGCACCAGATGCCAAGTGTTAGGGTTCAGGTATTGAGACCCTTGAGTTGTGAATTGTCCGAGGTTCGGTACCTCGTGGAGTTGTTGACTAAAACCTGATGTAAAAGCGGTTGTAATTACTGAGTTATTACTTGTCCTTGCTGTATTCGTGATTCCGGATTTAGGTTGCGTTATATTCACTTTGTCTGCATCATTTTCATGATATACTGCTGATACTTGTTGTTTCTTACTTTAATGCCATTACTGTATTGTAAGTCATATTGCATAGTCTTTATGCAGACATCATACTTCTGTTATTCATGTACTTATATCTGTTCAGTGTATTAGACTAGTAGGTATCTTGACTGTTCCTCGTCACTACTCCACCTAGGTTAATCTTGATACTTACTGGGCACCACTGTAGTGTGCTCATGCTACTCTTCTGCACATTTTTGTGCAGATCCAGGTACTTGTTCGTTAGCTAGCTGGGTGGACTGTTGCTGTGGAGACTCAAGGTAAACTTGTTGTTGCGTTCGCAGGCTTCGGAGTCACCTTCTAGTTTTTGTTTTGCACTGTTTATTCTTATTTCTGGACAGTTGTATTTAGAAGTTTTCTAGCAAACACTCTGTAGAGCTTATAACTTGTACTACCGATTTTGGGAATTTTAAGAGATTCTATTTAAATAATGTTGTTGTTTTAATTATTGTTAGGCTTACCTAGTCCCTAAGACTAGGTGTCATCACGATACCCAACGGAGGAAAAATTGGGTCGTGACAAGTTGGTATCAAAGCTCTAGGTTCATAGGTGCTACAAGTCATAACCGAGTTCAGTAGAGTCTTGCGGATCGGTACAGAGACGTCTGTACTTATCTTCGAGGGGCTATAGAACTATTAGGACAATTTCACTTATTTCATTTCTATCATGCGAGCTTATTGATCTCAGAATTTGAACTTTTATCATTCCTATCTCTCACATATGGTGAGGACACGAGCTGCAGTTATCGACGATGCTGCTCCCGGAGCAGGTATCGCTAGGGGAAGAGGCAGAGGTCAACGAGGAGTACGTGCCGTAACTAGAGCACCTACCAGAGCAGCAGTTGAGGAGCCGCCAGTAGTTCCAGTTAGGGAGTAGGTACCGGAGTCGCCTGTTGTAACCCCCGAACTTCAGGAGACCTTAGCACAGTTACTGAGCATGCTTGGTACATTGGCTCAGGCGGGGTTGATTCCGGTTGCACCAGCTATTTCACAGACCGGGGAGGAGCCCAAACTCCTGCCACCTATACCCCAGAGCAGCGAGTTCATGTTGGTCAGGTTTCAGGTGTCATGGCAACAGAGTCTGTGGTCCTAGTTCAGCCCGTGGTCAGAGCAACAGCATCTGAGGAAGAGCGGCTTAGACTTGCAAGGTTTAAGAAATATGACCCTTCTATATTTAGTGGTTTGACTTCAGAGAGTGCATAGTGTTTTCTGGAGGAGTGTCACCGCGTTCTCCGTACTATGGGTATTGTGGAGACGAGCGGGGTTGCTTTTACTATGTTCCAGCTCAGGGGAGCGGCTTACCAGTGGTGGCGGGCATATGAGTTAGGTAGCCCAGCCGAGTTAGCTTCACTTACATGGGTTCAGTTTTCAGAGATGTTCCTGAGAGATTTTGTACCTCAGTCCCTTCGAGATGCATGGCACGCGGAGTTTGAGCAGCTGCGCCAAGGCACTATGTCAGTGTCAGAGTATTCTATGAGATTCAGTGATTTGGCCAGGCATGCACCTGCTTTGGTCGCCACAGTTAGAGAGCGTGTCCGTAGATTCATTGAGGGACTGAGGTATGATATTCGGCTCAGCATGGCTCGGGAGTTAGAGTCAGATGTTTTGTTTCAGCAGGTGGTAGGGATCACTCGCCGTGTAGAGGGCATATGGGATCAGGAGGAAAAGGACAAGCGGGGCCATGAGAGAGAGTACATGCGAGATCAGGAGAGAAAGGACAGGGAGGTGAGGAGGCCTCGTAGACCGGAGAGATCTACTGGTCCTTATTTTGGAGGCAGGGTACGACATGGTAGAGGTTTTGTGGGTCAACCAGTTCAGTTTGCACTTCAGGCTTCGCACAGTGCTTCAGGTGCTCATGGGTCTCAGAGTACCCGTACCGCACAGTTCCCACAGCCACGTCAGCAGAGAGGTTGCTTCGAGTGTGGAGATACCAGCCATAGGGTGAGAGCTTGTCCTAGACTCCGGACAGGCATGTCACAGCGGAGTATTTGGGCGAGTAGAGGGCGCCCAAGAGGGGAAGGCCCGGCCCGTTGATGTGTTTCATATAGTAGGCTTGAGGTCATTGCTCCAGATGATGTCATACATGTATGCTTTTGATTTGTTACAAAGGGGCACTATTCATATTTGTTTCGTTCCTGCTTATCGGGGCGAGTTCCCCTACTTGTTGTCCCACCTATGGGTGAGTTCATGACTTAGTATTATGTTTAGATGTTTACCCCGTTGGGAGTTTCTATGAGTTATAGTCGTGTCTATCATTTATTTCTATTATTTATTGAAAGTTGACTATAAGTGAATTCACGTTATGCATTATGGTAGGTTTGATGTGATTCCTGAGTAAATTTGGTTATAATTTGTGATTTGATACTCTACCGGGGTGAGAATTTAGCAAGTGTTGAGATTTTATTGGCAGAATTGAGTTAGCGGAAGATTTCCATTGGTATGATATGTATTCGACTTGTGATTTAGAGTTGAGGGCGAGGCCCTCGCGACTCCATGTGATTTGTTATGTTTGAGCCGGGCTGCGTGCAGCGGTGGAGGGTGATACCAGGATAAGATCCTTATGATTTGTTCATGTACTTTGATTTTTCCTTTTGAATTGATTCGTAGTAGGGTATTGTTAGAAAGTTGTGCCTGTCGGGCTTGTTTGATATTTATCTTATGTGCTTCCCTTTACATACTTAGTCCATTTCGTTATGTGCTTCTTGAGTTTTGGCTTGCGGGTTGTGTGCCCGATGGTGTTAGTTGTGACTTGTCAAATTGGGTGTATAGTTATGAGGTTTTTATATTTCTTGCATCATTATCAGCATTGTGGAGGTTTGAAACGGGTTGCTAACGGATATGGGTGTATTTATCGGTGCCGGTTTTGCTTTCGGGCAGCTATTATGATCAGAAATGTTATTATGGGCCTATGAGTGGTGTTTTGTTGTGTGGTCATACCTTGTGGGTGTATGTAGATGCGGATTCTGGCACGCAGAAGCGAGAGGAAGCGCAGGTGCGGCTTGGACGTGCGCACCTGCGGTCGCGCAAATACGGATATTTATGCGCAGGTGCGGTCACGCCTGGGCAGAAAAGAGAAATCTGAGGGTTTGGTTCCATTCTTCGTTTTTGGACTTGAGAGCTCAGAATTTGGCTATTTTTCAAGGGTTTTTCAGAGAAAACTTTGGGGTAATGATTCGTAGCTCGTTTTTGGTTGTATTCCATTAATCTATAGTTATTTGCTCCATTTAGTTTCGGATATTTGGGGTTGAAATTGGGAAAAATTGGAAGAACTTCTTCTATGA
>AWOL01S0038523.1:0-15962 GCA_000715115.1 Nicotiana otophora
TCAAACATTACTACGTTTTTATTTACTTAAGAAATACATCTGTCATTTTGTTTCTACTGTAACCTCTTTTCAACAATAAGGTTAAATTTGACTTTACTCGCTTAAAATTCGGGAAAATGTATACATGTCAAAGTGACTACAGATAGAACAATTAATGTTTGTATTTTGCCCGTCAAACTCTAGGCAAATTTTAAAAAAAAACATGTAACTTAGTATACGAGTAAAATCGAGCTTGTAGTATACCCTAGCATCCGATATGATAGGCCGGGCTCGAGACATAGCAATAAAGGACTAAAGATAGGCCGCAAGCCCTACCGGGTTAGTAATCAGGACCAAACACCTGCCTTCGATAACACCAAAACCGTGACTCCGGAATCGGCCTTGGTTCAAACGACCTCGAAGAAACATTGTTAGCGTAATAAAAGACCGAAATATCGGTGACCGGTCGGATATTACGGCGGGAATCTCGGCACGTATCAATAAGGAACCGGCAATTAGCAAATTAAGAGATTTTTTACCTTTTATAGAGTTGTAACTAATGTAGGACTCCCCTACTATATAAAGGGGGTCTAGTTACTTGTAAAAGACATTGTAACACACATTCCAAAGCAATACATTATTATTCTCTTTAATCTCTTATTCTTCTCTATCTTGATACCAATCGAAGTACGTCCGGCTCAAAGGTGATTAACCTTCCAAGTCCGGGATTGTTCAATTCGTGTGGTTTGCATTTACTTTATCATTATTTATTTCAATTGCAATCCAATTTATCGTTTTGTGTCAAATTAATCCATGTATCCTTAAAATCACTTACAAATTCAATTGTTATCCATAACACACACTACTTTACACTTGTTCTTTGAAGTGTCTCTCATTTCGGGTTAAAACTCAAAATGTCGAACTCTTAATCATCACCCCTACATGTTGACAATGAGTCTGGTCATCACGGTGAAAACAACATAGCGTTCGGTGACGAGGTACCACTCGTTGATCCCATCGAAATTCCGGTCGCAGACCCAATTGACGCTAATTCATATGTGGCTATCAACACAAAACCTACCTACCGACCCCGAGAATAGCACCCGTGGTGGAACCCGATCGGCAGCTTAAAATACACAAAACATTGGTGAGACGGGATCAGTCTACGTGTGATCTTCGAAATGTTGCAGGTTCAACAGGCAGCGATAACTTAGTTACAAAACCAAAGTCGCGCACCGAGTAGAATTGAACCCGATCTGTCCCGGGAAGTCACCCGCAGGGATGAATCGGTCGTAGAGAGGTCGAATAAAAATGAATCGGAGACTAACCCCGAGATCATAAAGATGCTCGAGGAACTGACCAAACGGGTAGAATCAGGGGAGAAGAAAATCGAAGCTAATGACAAAAATGCGGAAACCTACAATTCCAAGGTCGACCAAATCCTAGGAGCACTGACGATATTGAAAGGCCTGGATTCCAAGAAGTTCGTGCAGAAACCTTTTCCTCCGAGCGCGACTCCAAAGCCAATCCCCAAGAAGTTTCACATGCCCGAGATTCCTAAGTACAATGGAACGACCGATCCAAACGAGCATGTAACCTCCTACACGTGTGCCATCAAAGGGAATGACTTGGAGGATGATGAGATCGAGTTTGTCTTGTTGAAGAAGTTTGGAGAAACCCTGTCAAAGGGAGTTATGATAGTGTACCACAACTTACCTCCTAATTCTATTGATTCATTTGCTATGCTTGTAAATTATTTCGTGAAAGCACAAGTCGGGGCTATCAAGGTCGAGACCATGAAATTGGACCTTTTCAAAGTAAAGCAGAGGGATAATGAGATGCTTAGAGAGTTTGTGTCCCAATTTCAAATGGAACGGATGACCTACCACCGGTCACTGATGATTGGGCCGTTCAGGCTTTTACCCAAGGACTCAACGTTCGGAGCTCGCTTGGCTTCATAACAGTTGAAAAACAACTTGGTAGAATATCTGGATGTCACTTAGGTCGATGCCCATAACCGATATCAATCAAAAACCAGGGTCGAAGATGATCAACTTGGGGGCACTTCCGGGTCCGTGTATCCCGTCAGAACCATTGACAGAGTCAAGAGAGACATCGATCGTGAATCGAGATCAAACAGAGATCGATATCAGCCGTACAATGGGGACCGGAGAAGCAATGGGTCTGGGCGGAGCTCTATGAAAAATGAAAGGAGAAGTGATCAAGGTCAGAGCAACCGAGGACTCATGAGCAAAAATATCTTTGGCGGGCCCGTCGGGTCTAAAGAAGCACCGAGATTATCGGAGTACAATTGTAACGTCGATGCCACCACTATTGTATCTGTCATCGGATGCATCAAAGACACCAAATGGCCTCGACCTCTACAATCTGATCCAACCCAAATGGAGCTTAACCAGATGTGTAAATATCACGGCACTCACAGTCACAGAACGGAGGATTACCGACAGTTGAGAAAGGAAATAGCCTGATTATTCAACAACGGGCATCTTCGCGAACTCCTGAGCGACCGAGACAAGAATCATTTCAGGAATAGGGATTCTAACAAACAGACCAAACAAGAAGAACCTCAACACGTCATTAACATGATCATTGGTGGGGTCGATGTCCCTCGGGGGTCGATGTTGAAACGCACCAAAGTATCCATCACGAGGAAAAACGGACTTGAGACTACATACCATAACGAACATTGTCTTTTAACGACGAGGACACGGAAGGGATCGTGCAACCATGATGTCGCCCAAACTCACACCACTAATTTAGGCTGCGAGGCGGTCGATGCAATAATAAAAACCCAATGCGAGTCGGGGTCGATTCTATTGGGAGCTTGATGTGGTATTAGGTATATACCTAGTGTAAATGTACGACGTGCCTAAGATTACACTTCCACATTTTCAATAGTTGTTTCTACTTCTACTTTTACGCTAATGCTTGCAATTGTAACGGTAAGAGACAATGTTTTTGGTTTTAGTTGTTTTTTAAGTTATAAAAGATCTAGGGTTACGATTTTTCCCTAGTTAGTTACCTAATGGATTTAGAGCTTTAGGGCATGTTTGGTTGATCGGGATACAATATAGCAATCATACTCAATTACTCACTCTATACCTCTCAGTAGTTTGAGTGATTTTGCCCGATTTGGCTTTCTCAAGTCCAAATGGGTATCCCACGAAACAAGTGATAAATGCTCAAGTCGAGTCTTATTATCTATAGATTCGACCCTTTAATTAGGGCTATCAATTTCTTGAGTTCACCCCAAATTCTTGTTAGCCAAGTTTTCCTAGACTTAGTCTGATTTTCTCAAATAAAGACTAAGTCAATTAGGCACGAATCAACGTTTGCAACCATCAATTCTCAAATTCAAGCAAGAACTAGTCTAAATATCATATACTCAATCATAAATAAGCCCTAAATCAAGCATCCATTAAGTACTCATACTAGTATTGAGTCACAACTCTAGCTAGGGTTTAGCTACTCATGGAAAATGAAAACATTAAAGAAGAAACTAAGATAAAATGCATAATAATTGATTAAGGAAAGAAAATCTAATGTTTAAATGCTAAACTAGTACAAAGTTACCCAATACAGTAAATAAAAATATCTCTAAGTGTTCAGGTGCACCAAACTTAACCTAAAAATGATAAAAATATCTATTTATACAGTTAAAAATATCTAACAACATTGCCCTGCGAATATTGTGCGGCCGCATAATGATGTTGTCCGCACATCGTTAAGCTCCCAAACTACAAGTCTCTGAATGTAGTCTTCTGCGGTCGCACAATAATTGTGCGGTCCGCACTCTGTGAAGGAATTACATCAGTGCATCTTCAGAGTTTGCGGCTGCACACAGTATTGTGTGGTCCGCAGTGTGGCCCTTTTTGCCTTGTTTTTGGTTCTTGTCTAATTTTACTCCTTTTTGAGTTGATTTTCACTTTTTGGCACGTTTCCCAATATTCCTGCAAGAAAGTATATTTCATTAGTTTTCGGGAATACCTTTAGCATTTTGAGCTAAAACGCAAGTAAAAGATAGCAAATAAGCAGTTAGAATCCCTACTTATCAAGCCACACAATGATGCACTGGTAATATATGTACTCATAAATAAATCTCAAGATAAGCGTGTGTTAATTGATCCAGGTAGATCGGTCAACATCATCTTATCGAAGGTCGTAGAGCAGCTTGGTCTTCAAGATCAAATCGTGCATGCAGTCCGGGTCCTAAACGGATTCAACATGGCATGTGAAACCACTAAGGGGGAGATAACATTACTAGTGAATACCGTCGGGACCATCCAGAAAGCTAAGTTTTATGTGATCGAAGGAGACATGAAGTACAACGCTTTGTTCAGGAGGTCATGGATCCACAACATGAGAGTAGTGCCCTCGACTCTACACCAAGTGTTAAAATTCCCAACACTAGGTGGGATTAAAACAATCTACAAAGAATAGCTAGTCGTAAAGGAGATATTTGCGGTCAAAGAGGCGATTCCGATATCCACACTTGCAACGACAAAGGGGCTGATAATTCGGTCTCAAAGCAAGAAGCTAAATAGCAATTATCGACACCAGCCCTGACCCAATCGGAGAAATAGAGGACTGATGAAGACGATGATTATGGGGTTCACATGTCTTTTATAGTCCCTGATGATTCTAACGCCACTAAATCGACGGTCGATGAGCTGGAACAGGTCATATTGATCGAGCATCTATCCGACCAGAAGGTATACCTGGGCACGGAGTTAAGTCCCGAGCTCAGGAAAAAACTCATTCAGTTTCTTATCGCTAACATAGATTGTTTCACTTGGTCCCACCTTGATATGACATGGATCCCGCTGGAAATAACCACTCACAAGCTAAGCCTGGACCCGAAGTTCCATCCGCTCAAGCAGAAGAGGAGACCCCAGTCCGAGGTTAAACATATTGTCATCAAGGACGAGGTATCTATATTCCTTAAAATAGGGTCCATTAGGGAGGTTAAATATCCGGATTGGTTAGAGAACTTAGTGGTAGTCCCTAAAAAAGGGAATAAATTAATAATGTGTGTAGACTATAAGGATTTGAATAAGGCATATCCCAAGGACTCCTTCCTTTTTCCCAACATCAATCGCATAATCAATACCACGGTCGGCCACGAGATCCTCAGTTTTCTCGATGCCTACTTTGGGTACAACCAAATACGGATGAATTGGGGTGATCAGGAAAACACCTCCTTCAGCACTAAATACGGCACATACTGCTATAATGTGATACCATTCGGATTAAAAAGCGCTGGTGCCACTTACCAACTCCTAGTAAACCGGATATTCGAGAAACAAATAAGAAAATCAATAGAGGTTTACAATGACGATATGTTGGTTAAGTACTTGCGAGCAGAGGACCATTTAAAACATTTGCAGGAAACCTTCAGCATATTGAAGAAATACAATATGAAGCTGCACCCGGAGAAATATGTGTTTGGAGTTGGATCAGGTAAATTCCTCGAATTCATGGTATTCAATCGAAGAATCGAGATCAACCCTGACAATATCAAAGCCATCGAAGATATCACGGTCGTGGACAACGTGAAGGTCGTGCAAAGATTAATCGGATGCATAGCCGCCATGGGGAGATTCATCTCGAGGTCCTCCGATAAGAGCCACCGATTCTTTTCACTACTGAAGAAGAAGAATAACTTCTCCTAGATCTCGGAGTGCTAATGGGCCTTGGAGGAACTCAAGCGGTATCTATCGAGCCCACTGTTGCTTCACACACCAAAGATAGACGAACAACTATACCTGTACCTGGCAGTATCGGAGATAGTGGTAAGTGAAGTCCTGGTCCGGCAAGAGCAAGGTACGTAATTTCCAATTTACTATGTTAGCACGACTCTATGTGAGGCCGAAACTAGGTACCATCACATAGAAAAAATGGTGCTCGCTTTGCTAAGCGCCTCTAGGAAGCTGTAACCATATTTTCAATGTCATCTTATATGTGTTGTGACTACTTACCCATTGTAAAATATAATGCATAAACCCGAGCTCTCGGGGACGATTGGCCAAATGGGTCGTAGAGATCAGTGGGTACGATATTGAATATTGACCCCGGACCGCCATTAAATCTCAAATATTGGCAGACTTCGTGGCCAACTTTACGCCGGGCCTAATACCCGAGGTCTAAAGAGAGTTGTTTGTGAACTCGGGGACGTCTTCGGGGATCTGGATCCTCTTTACGGACAATGCCTTGAACGCAAAAGGGTCCAGATGTGGCATCGTATTGAAGCCACCAACAGGCAATGTAGTCAGACAATCTATTAGGACAGTGAAATTGACTAGCAACGAGGTCGAATATGAGGCCATGATTGCAGGTCTCGAACTAGCAAAACTCTTGGGAACAGAGGTGATCGAAGCTAAGTGCAACTCCCCCCTCATAGTGAACCAAGTTAATGGGACGTTCGAGGTCAGAGAAGAACGAATGCAAAGGTACATGGATAAGTTGCAGGTAACATTACATCGGTTCAACGAATGAACTTTGCAACACGTACCCTGGGATCAAAACAGTGAGGCTGATGCCCTTGCTAACTTAGGATCATCGGTCGAGGACGACGAGTTCAACTCAGGGTCAGTCGTACAACTTATGAGATCGGTTGTGGAAGAAGGCCATGCCGAGATTAACTCAACGATCCTAACTTGGGACTGGAGAAAGAAATATATAGAATATTTGAAGACCGAAAATCTACCCTCATATCAGAAAGAATCGAGGGCCCTGCGTACGAAGGCAACTCAGTTTACTTTGTCCGAAGACAAAACCCTGTTAAGAAGAATATTCGATGGCCCGCTCGTGATATATCTATGACCGGGAGACACCGAATACGTTCTGAGGGAAATCCATGAAGGCACATGTGGAAATCATTCATGCACTGAATCATTGGTTCGAAAAGTAACCAGAACCAGTTACTACCGGATCGATATGGAAAAAGACGCGAAGGAGCTCGTACAAAAATATGATGAATGTCAAAGACATGCTCCGATGATTCATTAAACCGGGGAGCTGCTGCATTCGGTTCTGTCACCATGGTCGTTCATGAAGTGGGGAATGAATATCGTTGCCCCCCTTCCATGGGAACCCGATAAGGCTCAATTTATATTGTTTATGACTGACTATTTTTCTAAGTGGGTGGAAGCCCGGGCATACGATAAGGTCAGGGAGAAGGAGGTCATCGACTTCATTTGGGACCACATCATATGCCGTTTCAGAATACCAGTCGAGATCGTGTGTGATAACGGGAAACAATTCATCGGCAACAAAGTAAGCAAATTTCTCGAAGACCATAAGATCAAAAGAATCATATCAATGCCCTACCATCCTAGTGGGAACGGACAAGCAGAATCAACCAACAAAACCATACTCCATAACCTTAAAAAGAGGTTAACTGACGCCAAAGGAAAATGAAAGGAAATCCTGTCCGAAGTCTTATGGGCATACCGCACGACCTCGAAGTCCAGTACTGGGGCCACCCCATGTTTGCTGGTTTACGGCGCCAAAGCTCTAATACCGATCGACGTCGGAGAACCAAGTCTCGGGTTCCAATATGCAACCAAGGAATCAAACCACGAGGCCATAAATACAAGCGTGGATCTATTAGATGAAAGGCGCAAAGCCACCCTTATTCGAATGGTCGCCCAAAAGCAGCGGATTGAGAGGTATTACAATCGAAGAGCTAACCTTCGACACTTCAATGTCGGGGACTTGGAATTAAGGAAGGTTACACTAAACACCCAAAACATGAACGAAGGGAAGTTGGGGCCAAATTAGGAAGGTCCGTATCAAATTATCTAGATCACCGAAAAGGGGTCCTACAAACTCGGTGTAATGAACGGCGAGCAACTACCGAACAACTAGAATATAACTCACTTGAAATGATATTACTGCTAAGGTACGACCCCATTCATTTCTTTTATTTTTGAACTAACACTTGCAAAAACAAACTCGGATGGCTCGAGCTAAGGGAACTCGGAGGTGACAAGCCCACTGGGCAACACCCGAATTAAAGAGGCTACGATCATTTTAAAATGGCTCGGAAACGTCCGTGACCCGTAATAAAAAAACAAGGGCTTGAAAAATTTCTAAATCGGTTATAAAGGCTACCCTCGACAAACTATAATAAAAATAATTATAAGTACTTTGGGGAAAAGTTCTAGTCATACCGACACCCACGATGCCTTAGACAAAATAATGTCAAAGGCAAGGCATGTTCGAACCTCCGAACATGACCTAATTAGTTCATTCTAAGGAATTTCGATCTTTGCAAACATAAAGAATAAAGCAAAGAAAAACAAAACTCAGAAATTGTCGAAGGAAAAAGGAAGCCTTGTATTATATATACATAAAGTCTTTACAAAGCCCAAACGGCCTTGACAAAAAAAATACAAAAGTACACAAGTACAAAAAACAAAAAAGAAAAAATTTTTACAAATGCGTCTAAATAGCCAGGTCTTCTCCAGCCCCGGATCCACCGGAACCCTCATAGTCTTCCTCTTCTTCTTCCTCTGGGTAAGCCAACTTCTTGGCCTCGACCTCAAGCCCCTTAGCGGTTTCGATCTTAGCTGACATATCAAAACCCCCGAGCATGAATCTCCTCAAGGGCCTCTCTTCGTGACAACCGTTTCTCATATTCAACAAAGTATGTCAAGCGGTCCTGGGCCGCCTCGGCATCGGCCTTATATTGGGCCACCATCTCGTCGGCTTCGGCTTTGACCACCAAGGCCACTGACTTGGTCGTTTCAAGCCTTGGCCATAATTTCTCGATCAAAGGCGGCCAAACTTAGATGATACTGGAGCTCTTCAACCTTTTTGCCCTGCACCTCGGCCTTTTCCTTTACCGCTCAAAGCTGGACCTCAGCAGAAGTCAGTTTCGCCGGAGCAACCTCTTTTTCCGAGGTCAGACTGTCCATTCTGCCTCTCCATTCTTCGGTCTCGGCCTTAATTGCATACATCTCGGCTCGGAGATGATCGATCCGATCGATCTTCTAATGGACATATGGATTTCGACCATCAGTCACCGAACCTAGTTCATCGCCACTAACCTCAAATATTTTTACATGCTCGGCCAGGTCGGCATGCTCCTTCCGTGCAACCTTTAGCTCAGCTTGGAAGCTCTTATCCTCTCCTTTAAACTGCTCGATAAGAAGTTTATAAGCACTTCTATTCTTAGTGAGCCCTCGGACCTCAGCTTCGAGCTGTTTCAGCTCATCTCGGTATTGGAGAAAAGTCTCGTGGTGAAGCACCGAGGCCTACAAGCACAAAGAGAAAATGTTAGAGTTATCTATAAAATAGCCTAAGTACAAATTGAAAACCATCGAGGAATATATGAAGATTACCCAGTTTTAATGCATGTTGTGCTTTGTTTAACACACATGGTGCATCTGCCTCATTCGTCTTAACCTGATCATCCTCGGTCACCAGATACAGAAGATAACTGGCCACCCCTACGGGGGCGGAGAGGACCCGTGCATCCTATGGAAGGGAGATAACGATAGATCACTTCCAGCCAGGATTTACACTCGGAGACACTCGGAGCACGGAATCGATTGACCAGTTTGGGGCTCGAGGTAGGTTCGCTTGCTCCTAAAGATGGGCTCTTCCTCGGTATATCTAAGTCACCCAACCCGGTGACGTCCTTCGTGGCCGTAGAGTCCACTCTGTCAAAAAACACACGGAATGGGTCGTCCGCTCCATGGGCCCCCTCATTAGGGCGTCCTTTTGTGATGACCCAAAAATGTCATCTTTAATTTAAACATTCATTTCTGTGTTTTATGAAGATGTTGGGAGCTTACCTGCTATGAGTTACGTATCACCTGAATAGTTGATGTTAATGGCGTTTATTTTCTAAAAATATATTGCTTATGAGGCCGTTGTTAGTATTGTTTTCATGTTATGTTACGTTGATTGGATTATGTATGTGTTGTTAGGATGATTTCTGGGATTCTCTGGCAGGTGGATAGGCCTAGTTACAAAGGAAACTCTAGCGAAATGTTTGGAAATTTTGGGAGTTAGTAAAATTCGGGAAAATTGAAATGTGCGAAAGAAGAGATAAGTTATGTTATGTGTTTGGGGACAGACTCTACTTCTCATTCGAGGACTATTAACATGATGGACAACTTTTGGATATGATAATAAGTGTACGAGGCATATTAAAGGTGATATGGGCTCTAAGGAAAGTCCTAAGTCTAAGCCAAGTCGGAAAATTTCATAATAGACTAAAGTTCCAAATGAGTACGCACAAGAACAAACTTTGGACTAGCATATATACATATATATAAGGAGTTATATGATGTACAACCTATCCAATGAAATATCGTCGAGTCTAGTTTCTAACGCTTAAAACCGTTTGTCATTTGGATATATATACAGAAAGTTATGGCCATTTTACTGGACTTGTATCAGGTGCACGACCGATGCGCGGCCGCACATATTTGAGACTTTCTGCCTCAGGTGTGCGGCCGATGCGCGGCCACTTGCCCAGGTGCGCGGCTGCGTGCGTAGGAGCTCATTTATACCCCCAAGGCTGGGTAGGGAGCGACGTTAAGTCATTTTTGAGCTAAAAACTGATATTTTAGAGAGAAGTGAGAGTGTTCTGGAGAGAGAGGAAGAAACTCAAGTGTTTTGTTCATCAAATCTTGCTCAAGCCTTGAAATCCAACAAGAAATTTCTCAAGTTCTTCATCTAAGAGGTAAGGTTTCATACCCTAGTTTTTCAATTTCGGATTTGGGGAGAAGACAGTTGATTAGGAGTATGATTCTTGGGTGTAAGAGTATTATTTATATATGCTTATACCAATAAGGTTTGTGGGAAGATTTTTGAGTTCAAATGGGTAAAGATTGGGTTGAAAATGGTAGAAATCTTCACAGACTTTAATTTAAGATTTGAAGCTACCTTTGACATCGGAATTTGATAATTTTTGTATGGTTGGACTCGTCTCGGAATGGGTGTTCGAATTTCATAAGTTTTTCCGAAATTTGAGACGTGGTTCCATTGTCAAATATTTAAATGAATTTTGGATTTTTATCCGAAAAATTAGTAAATTCATATGGAATTAATTCCTATGATTCGTATTGAGTATATCGAATTGTTTGTGAATAGATTTGAAGCTTTTGGAGACAAATTTAAAAGAAAAAGCTGTGGTCGAGTAATTGATTGGAATTTGCAAAGCGATGTAAGTGTCGTAGTTAACCTTGACTTGAGGGAATAGAACTCTTAAATTATTTGTTATGTGAAATGCATGTGAACGGCGTATAAACAAGGTGACGAGTGTCTATACATCATCAAATTAGTTGTTTGCCTACTTGAAAAATCATAAATTATTTTACAACATGAATTAATTATTATAATAATTGTTTATCTCATATTCTTTGTCAAATATTAATTCTTGAGTTCCTGCATTAATTGTTACATGCTATTTGAATTACGTATCTTAATTTTTATTTGACATTTAGCATATTAAATATTAAACTGCCTATTTTCTCCCTGATTTTCATAATAACTTGCTATTTGTCATTGTTTGTTTCATAATTAAATCATAATTATTTTTTGCTTGTTGTCTTATAATTTTATATTAATTGTTGTATTTATTAGGAAAATTTCTTCTATAAGAATTGGTAAATAAATATATTGGAGGATCGGGTTGCACGCCGCAACAGAATTGAATTGGTAAATGTATATATTGGAGGATCGGGTTGTACGCCGCAACAGAATTGATTGAAATAAATATATTGGAGGATCGGGTTGCACGCCGCAACAGACTTATTAAAAAGTCAATATTGGGGGGATCGGATTGCACGCCGCAATAGACTTATTTAAAAGTCAATATTGGGGGATCGGATTGCACGGCGCAACAGAATTATTTAAAAGTCTACATATACTTGATTCAAATAAATATATGAGAGTATTGAATAGCCTCGTCACTACTTTGTCGAGGTTAGGCTCAGCACTTACCAGTACATGGGATCAGTTGTACTGATACAACACTCTGCACTGCTTGTACAGATTTCAGAGTTGGTCCCAGTGGCGTACCATAGACTTGCTCGGATCTCAGCTATCAGAGGAGACTTGAGGTATAACTGCACTACATCCGCAGTTCTGAAGTCCCCATCTATTTTACCTTAGATGTATGTTTGTTTTCAGACAACTTTATTTTATTCAGATCTTTATTTGTATTATTCTAGAAGCTCGTGTACTTGTGACACCAATTCTGGGATGGTATTTAGATACCGTTATTTTATGAATTATTCACTACATTTCAGACTTTACTTCCGTATTTATTTCTCTGTTATTAATATTTTGTTTAAAAAATGGCTAAAATTATTCTAACGTTGACTTGTCTAGCAAGTGAAATGTTAGGCGCCATCACGGTCCGAAGGTGGAATTTCGGGTCGTGACACCTTTAGCCGTTTGGGCTTTATTGCACATGGACTCAGTAAACGAGGGTGACCCGGTGATCTCTATCACATCGAGTGGAGTTTTTGGCTATTATTATCCCTTATCTTTGAAGGTAGGTCTATTTTGATACCTCAAATATAGCTCTAAGCATATTTAGTCCCTTAAGTATGCTAAAGTGGAGCACCTTTAGCCTCACTGACACAATGTGTTCAAAAACTAACGATGTTACCCAACTATGATTCATGAAGCAAATCTTCTGCTCTGAAGCAAAACGTTTCCTCTCCTTTTATTAAACAAATTATCACTTTAATTCCTCATTTTTAGATAATATCTTTTAAAATTTTGACCTTGAAAATATCCCCTTTTGTGCTAGTTTTCAATGAGAAAATGACACTGTATAGCCGCTGTAAAAATAATATCCAAAAATGTATAAAATTTGTATATATATATACAAAAATTATACAAATTTTATATACTTTTCCGCTACCAGATGTAAATAGTTCCTTGCACGGGCTAAAAGTGATAATACAAATTGGTTATTCGTTTGCTTTAATAATATGCCTAGAAGTGATCCTGGCAGATCTATTTGTTTTTCAAATTTTAACTTTTCTTTTTGGAAAAATCAACTGAAATTTTTAAATGTATATATATATACAAAAAGATATATAAATTTTATATATTTTTTCGGCTATTATTTTTACAATGGCTATACAATGTCATTTTCTCATTGAAAACTGACACGTAAGGGGTTATTTTCAAGGTCAAAATTTTAGAAGACATTATCTAAAAATGAGGAATTAAAGTGATAATTTGCGTTATCCAATAAAAGCAAAGGAAACGTTTTGCTTCAGAGTAGAAGATTTGCTTCATGAATTAAAGTTGGGTAACACCGTTCGTTTTTGAACATATTGTGTTAGTGAGACTAAAGATGCTCCACTTTAGCATACTTAAGGAACTAAATATGCTCAGGGTTATATTTGAGGGACCAAAATAGATCTACCCTCAAAGATAAGGGACAATATTGGTCAAAAACTATACGGAGTGCTTCCTTCGGGGCATTGACCACATCTCGGAAAGCTTCGGTCCCGACCTCCTCCTCGACCTCCCTAACTTGATGAAGATTGGTATCGCCTCCCTCTGGTTCGGAGGCCCCTTGCCCTTCGAGCCGTGACGACATGCTGGCCATCAGATCGAAAACTTCTCCTTCTCCTTCGGATTCGTCCCTCAGCCAATAGAGTGAATCCGGAAACGGTGCTCGAGCACTAGTGCTTTCTTTGGTTTTACGCACCAAACTTCTCCTTGGATTCTTTTTCTTCGAGCTCGGAGAACTCGGAGCTCTTTTTCTTTTCTTCTCTTCACCCTGTCTTGGAGCATGGGACTTAGTGGGGAAATCATCGCTACCGGATGAGGCCCTCATTCTGACATCCTTGGATAAACTTGCAAAAAGAAATAAACAAGTGAGAATTTAATGATGCAAAAGGGAAACCAAATATTACTCATGAAAGAGATCTCACAGTGCGAACGGGCCTTCCATCGCCCCTTTGAAAGCTCGCGCCATAAACGCTCGAAATAAGGCCTTTGTAATACGATACCCTCGACCCACTCCTTGAGTCGAGGAACTGTATTTGGGATCCGAGCAACAGCTGCACCACCACAGAACACCGATAAGAAGAAAGAAAAAAAGCAATAAATTAAATCTTGGAAGCAAAATCATACTTATGTGACATGTTCCGCTTCTTAGGAAACGGTATGTGCTTGGTTGGGATCAAGTCCAAGGTCCTCACTCGGACGAAACGACCTAGCCAGCCTCAGTACCGATCTTTATTGATACTCCAGAACGGGGCTTTACTGGCCTGATGGGCGAGCTTGATCAGCCCCCAGTAGAGTCGGGGACTGTATAAATACATGAGGTGGTCGATAGTGAAGGGGCACCCTTCGATCTTACTTACAAAGAAATGGTGGAGGATTATGATGCTCTAGAAAGAAGGATGAATTTGACCAAGGGTTACCTCGTATCTTTTGCAAAAGTTAATGATAACCGGATCCAAGGGGCTCAATGTGGAGGGATAAGTGTAAACACTTAAAAATTCCTCGACGTGGGTGGTGATGGCTTCGTCAGGTTCAGGAATCACCACATGTTTGTCAACCCAGTTGCAATTCTTTTTGACTTTAGAGAAAATATCCTTGGTGATCGAGGAGATGTACCTCGAGACCTCCTCACACCGGCCTGGTACGGAGGAGGGCTTTTCGACCTTAAAATCAACATTGATCGGGCATCCCCCGGAGGAACATTTTTAGAGGAGGTTCCGGTACCGGTTCCTCGACAACAGTACGCAAGACGTTTTTCTCGGTAGTCGGTCACGAGATAGAGGGAGTTTCTTTTTGAGGAATGGATTTTGAAGTATTCCCCAATTCTTTGAAAGATGGAGAAAAAACCAGGGAAAAGAAAAGGTTAAAATAGTACGCTTGATGGTTTGAGATGAAGACGAATGAAAGTTCTTATAAAAGATCTCAAAGTAACCAGAATATAAGTGCTTGAAAGTATTAAAAATTCTTAGACACTAGGGCAAAAGGCTTGGATGTAAAGTTTGAATGAACAAAGGGATGGGTATTTTATAGTTTTCCAGCGACGGTTCAAATCTGGGAGCGGCCAATCGGCAACTGACAAGCATTTAATGCCATTAAGACTAGACCGACGGGACGTTTCAACTATTTTGTCGTTTTTGTCATGGTATATCGAAGTGAGAATCGGGAGCTCATATCGTTTCTCGTCATCTACTCTCCGAAAAACGAGGGGACTATTTGTATATGGATAAAATCGAGCTTGTAGTATACCCTAGCATCCGACATGATAGGTCGGGCTCGAGACATGGAAATAAAGGACTGAAGATCGCCCCCAAGCCCCATCGGGTTAATAACCGGGTGCAAACACCTATTTTCGATAACACCAAGGCCGTGACTCCGGAATCAGTCATGGTTCAAACAACCTCGAAGAAACATTGTTAGCATAACAGAAGACCGAAATATCCATGACCGGTCGGATATTATGACAGGAATCTCGGCACGTATCAATAAAGAATCGACAATTAGCAAATCAAGAGATTTTTACCTTTTATAGAGTTATAACTAATGTAGGACTCCCCTACTATATAAATGGGGTATGGTTACCTGTAAAAGACATCGTAACACGCAATTCAAAGCAATACATTATTATTCTCTTTAATCTCTTATTCTTCTGTGCCTTGATACCGATCGAAGTACGTCCGGCTCAAGGGTGATTAATCTTCCAAGACTGAGACTGTTCAATTCGTGTGGTTTGTATTTACTTTATCATTATTTATTTCAATTTCAATCTAATTTATCGTTTTGTGTCAAGTTAATCTACATATCTTTAAAATTACTAACAAATTCAATTGTTATCTCATTTTGAGGGTAAACAAAGTTGATCTAACATAATTTTTATACTAATTTCATCAATTATTAGGCCATATTCAGAGAAGCATATTTGAAAAATAAAAAAGCTTTAATTGTAAGAATTAAAAATATAACTTTAAGGT
>AWOL01S0038536.1:0-10212 GCA_000715115.1 Nicotiana otophora
GTCCAGGGGTCCCGGCCCACTCGGAAGGCGTGGGCTGTAGCACATGAAAATATGGGAATTGCGTGAAATTCTCGTTTTTTGGCCGAAAAACGCAACAAATGAGGAACGATCATGGCGGGGCATTGACTATGGTTCCTTAGGTCATATTTGATGGCCCAAAAATATTTTAGGTCATCCGGGGTCCGGGGGTCCCCGGACCACTTGGAAGGCGTGGGCTATAACACACATAAATATGGGAATCGAGCGGGATTCTAGTTTTAGGCCAAACAATTCAAAACATGAGGAACGATCATGGCAGGGCGGTGACTATGGTTCCTTAGGTCGTATTTAATGGCCCGGAAAAACTTTAGGCGATCCGAGTCCGTGGGGCCCAACGCACTCGAATGCGCGGGCTGTAGCACACGAAAATATGGAATTGCTCGGAATTCTAGTTTTTTGGTCGAAAAACGCAAAAAATGAGGAACGATCATGGCGGGGCGGTGACTATGGTTCCTTAGGTCTTATTTTATGGCCCGGAAAAATTTTAGGCGATCGGGGTCTGGGCGTACCGGGACCACTTGGAAGGTGTAGCACACGAAAGTTTGGGAATCGGGCGGAATTCTAGTTTTTTGGCCGAAAAACACAAAAAAATGAGGAACGATCATGGCGGGGCATTGATTATGGTTCCTTAGGTCGTATTTGATAGCCCAAAAAATTTTTAGGTGATCCGGGGTCCGGGGGTCCCGGGACCACTTGGAAGGCGTGGGCTATAACACACAAAAATATGGGAATCGGGCGGGATTCTAGTTTTTAGGACGAAAAATGTAAAACATGAGGAACGATCATGGCGGGGCGGTGACTATGGTTCCTTAGGTCATACTTAATGGCCCGAATAAATTTTAGGCAATACGAGTCCGCGGGGCCCGGCGCACTCGGAGGCGCGGGCTGTAGCACACGAAAATATTGAATTGCTTAGAATTCTAGTGTTTTTGCCGAAAAATGCAAAAAATGAGGAATGATCATGGCGGGGCGGTGACTATGGTTCCTTAAGTCATATTTGATGGCCCGGAAAAATTTTAGGTGATCCGGGGTCTGGGGGTCCCGCGACCACTTGGAAGGCATAGGCTATAACACACGAAAATATGGGAATCAGGCGAAATTCTAGTTTTTTGGCTAAAAATGCAAAAGATAAGGAACGATCATGGTGGGGCAGTGACTATGGTTTCGTAGGGCAGTCGGAGGCGTGGGCTGTAGAACACGAAAATATGGGAATCGGGCGTAATTCTAGTTTTTTGGCCGAAAACTTCAAACAATGAGGAACGATCATGGCTGGGCGGTGACTAAGGTTCCTTAGGTCGTATTTGATGGCCCATAAAAAATTTTGGCGATCCGAGTCCGGGGGGCCGGTTCACTCGGAAGGCGTGGGCTATAGCACTCAAAAATATGGGAATCGGGCGGAATTCTAGTTTTTTGGCCGAAAAATTAACAAAATGAGGAACGATCATGGCTGGGTGGTGACTAAGGTTCCTTAGGTCATATTTGATGGCCCATAAAAAATTTTGGCGATCCGAGTCCGGGGGCCGGCTCACTCGGAAGGCGTGGGCTATAGCACACAAAAATATGGGAATCGGGCGGAATTCTAGTTTTTTGGCCGAAAAATACAAAAAATGAGGAACGTTCATGGTGGGGTGGTGATTATGGTTCCTTAAGTCGTATATAATGGCCCGAATAAATTTTAGGCGATCTGGGGTCTGGGGGTCCCGGGACCACGTGGAAGGCGTGGGCTAGCACACGAAAATATGAAACTCGGGCGGAATTCTAGTTTTTAGGCCGAAACATGCAAAAGCTGAGGAACGATCATGGCGGGGTGGTGACTATGGTTCCTTAGGTCCTATTTAATGGCCCGGAAAAATATTAGGCGATCCGAGTCCGGGGGGCCCGACCCACTCCAGGAGTGGACTGTAGCACACGAAAATATTGGAATTGCGTGGATTTCTAGTTTTTGTGCCGAAAAATGCAAAATATGAGAAACGATCTTGGTGGGGCGGGGATTTTGGTTCCTTAGGTAATATTTGATTGCACGGAAAAAAGTTAGGCGATCCGGGGGTTCCGGGACCACTTGGAAGGCGTGGGCTATAGCACAAAAAAATATGGGAAACGGGGGAAATTCTAGTTTTTTGGCCGAAAAATGCAAAAAATGAGGAACGATCATGGCGAGGCGGTGACTATGGTTCCTTAGGTCATATTGGATGGCCCAGAAAAATTTTAGGCGATTGGGGTCCGGGGGTTCCGGCACCACTTTGAAGACGTGGGCTATAGCACACGAAAATATGGGAATCGTGCGGAATTCTAATTTGTTGGCCGAAAAACACAAAAACTGAGGAACGATCATGGCGGGGCAGTGACTATGGTTCCTTAGGTCGTATGTAATGGCCCGGAAAAATTTTAGACGTTTCGAGTTTAGGGGAAATAGCCCACTAGGAAGGTGTGGGCTATAGCACACTAAAATATGGGAATCGGACGGAATTCTAGTTTTTTTGCTGAAAAATGCAAACAACTAGGAACGTTCTTGGCGGGGCGATGACTATGGTTCCTTAGGTCGTATTTGATGGCCCAAAAAAATTTTAGGAGATCCGACTCCGCGGGGCCCTACCCATTGGGAAGGCGTGGGCTATTATAGCATACGAAAATATGGGAACGATCATGGCGGGTAGGTGACTATGGTTTCTTAGGTCTTATTTGAAGGCCCGAAAAAAATTTAGGTGATCCGAGTCGGGGGGCCCAACCCACTCGGAAGGCGTGGGCTATAGCACACGAAAATATGGGAATCGGGCGGAATTCTAGTTTTTTGGCCGAAAAACGCAAAATATGAGGAACGTTTATGGCGGGGCGGTGACTATGGTTTCTTAGGTCATATTTGATTTCCCGGAAAAATTTTNCTATGTGGAACGTTTATGGCGGGGCGATGACTATGGTTTCTTAGGTCATATGTGATTTCCCGGAAAAATTTTAGGCGATCAAGGTCCGGGGGTCCCGGGACCACTCTGAAGGCGTGGGCTATAGCACAGAAAATATGGGAATCGGGCGGAATTCTAATTGTTTGGCTGAAAAACACAAAATGAGAGGAACGATCATGGCAGGCGGTGACTATGCTTCCTTAGGTCGTACTTAATGGCCCGGAAAATTTTTAGAAGTTCCGAGTCTGGGGGGCCCGGCCCACTCGGAAGTTGTAGGTTATAGCACACGAGAATATGGGAATCGGGCGGAATTCTAGTTTTTTTGCTGAAAAGCGCAAACAACTAGGAAAGTTCATTGTGGGGCGATGACTATGATTTATTATGTCGTATTTGATGGTCCGGAAAATTTTTAGGTGATCGGGGTCCGGGGGTCCCGGGACCACTTGAAAGGCGTGGGCTATAGCACACGAAAATATGGGAATTGGGCGGAATTCCAGGGTTTGGCCGTAAAACGCAATCCAACGAGGAACGGTCATGGCAGGGATATGACTATGGTTCGTTAGGTCTTATTTGATGGCCTAAAAAAAAATTTAGGTGATCCGAGTCAGGGGGCCCGACCCACTCGGAAGGCGTGGGCTATAGCACATGAAAATATGTGAATAGGGCGGAATTCTAGGTTTTTGGCAGACAAACGCACAAAATGAGGAACCATCATGGCGGGGCGGTTACTATATTTCCTTAGGTCATGTTTGTTGGCCCGGAATACTTTTAGGCGATCGGGGTCCGGGGGTCCCGGGACTACTTGGAAGGCGTGAGCTATAGCACACAAAAATATGGGAATCGGGTGGAATTCAAGTTTTTTGGCCGAAAAATGCAAGACATGAGGAACGATCTTGGAGAGGCAGTGACTATGGTTCCTTAGGTCCTATTTGAAGGCCCAAAAAAATTTTAGGCGATCCGAATCCGGGGGGGCCGACCTAGTCGGAAGGCGTGGGAAATAGCTCACAAACATATGGTAATCGGGCAGAATTATAGTTTTTTGCCGAACAAACACAAAAAATGAGGAACAATCAAGAAGAGGCAGTGACAATGCTTTCTTAGGTAGTATTTTATGGCTCAGAAAAATTTTAGGCGATCGGGGTCCGGGGTTCCCGGGACCACTTGGAATGCGTGGGTATAGCACACGAAAATATGTGAATCGGGCGGAATTCTATTTTTTTGGCGGAAAAATGCAAAAAATGAGGAACGATCATGGCCGGGAGGTGACTATGGTTCCTTAAGTCCTATTTGATGGCCCGAAAACTTTTTAGGTGATCCCAGTCAGGGGGCCCGGCCCACTCGGAAGGCGTGGGTTATAGCACACGAAAATATGGGAATCGGGCGGAATTCTAGGTTTTTGGGAGAAAAATGCAAAAAATGAGGAACGATCATGGCGAGGCAGTGACTATGGTTCCTTAGGTCGTATTTGATGGTCCGGATAAATTTTAAACGATCGGTGTCCCGGGGGCCTGGGACTACTCGGAAGGCGTGGGTTATAGCACACAAAAATATGGGAATCGCGCGGAATTCTAGTTTTTTGGCTGAAAAGCACAACAAATGAGGAGCCATCATGGCGGGGCGATGACTATTTTTCCTTAGATCGTATTTGATGGCTCGGAAAAATTTTAGGCGATCGGGGTCCTGAGGTCCCGGGACCACTTGAAAGGCGTGGGTCATAGCACAGGAAAATATGGGAATCGCGCGAAATTCTAGTTTTTTGGCCGAAAAATGCAATAAGTGAGGAATGATCATGGCGGGGCGGTGACTATTTTTCCTTAGGTCGTATTTAATGGCCCGGAAAATTTTTAGGCGATTCGAGTCCGGGGGGCCCGGCTTACTCGGAAGGTGTGGGCTATATCACACGAAAATATGGGAATCACGCAGAATTCTTGTTTTTTGGCTGAAAATCGCAAACAAATGAGGAACGATCATGGCGGGGGAGGTTATTATGGTTCCTTGGGTTGTATTTGATGGCCCGGAAAAATTTTAGGCGATCGGGGTCCGGGGGTCCCGGGACCACTAGGAAGGCGTTGGCGTTCCTTGTGTGAAACTTAGATGTTGAAGCACGCACCTAGTATTGAATTAGGTAGGACACTCGTTGAATTGCCAATACAGTGATTGGAGTTCTTCCTCACCCGAGTAGTGGGTACCTCGACCCAACTTTATAATGTTTTAATAACCGCTCACGCTTTTTTAATGATCTTTTTTATGGTTATGCGCGACACTTTCGAGATGCCACCTTGTTTATAAATATAAAAAAAGTCTTTTCAATTCCATTTGACTCGAGCTGGATGCAGATAACACTGTAATAATAACAAAGCCAGATAGATCGTCTACCTTCATTCAAAAATGAAACTTGAATTTTTATAGAATCAAATTCTAAGGTTCAGTCAAAATAGATAGATGGATCGCCCTTCTTTCCTCATTGCCACCTTACCTGCCCAAGATGGGCGTCCACGTTAAAATGGGCTCACAGACTACTTCAGGGCACACACGAAAATATGGGAATCGGGCGGAATTTTAGTTTTCTGGCCAAAAAAAGCAAAAAATGAGGAACGATCATGGCGGTGCGGTGACTATGGTTCCATAGGTCGTAATTGATGACCCAAAAAAATTTTAGGCGATACATGTCTGGGAGGCCCGGCCCACTCGGAAGGCGTGGGCTATTGCACACAAAAATATGGGAATCGGACAGAATTCTAGTTTTTTGGCCTAAAAATGCAAAATATGAGGAACGATCATGGCAGGGCGGTGTCTATGGTTCCTTAGGTCATATGCGATGGCCCGAAAAAATATTAGGCAATCTGTGGTCCAGGGGTCCCGGGACTAATTGGAAGGCGTGGGCTATTGCACACGAAAATATGGGAATCAGGTGTAATTCTAATATTTTGGCCATAAAATGCAAAATATGAGGAACGATCATGGAGGGGAGGGGATTATGGTTCCTTAGGTTGTATTTGATGGCACGGAAAAATTTTAGGCGATCCGGGGCCCGGGGTTTCCGGGACCACTTGGAAGGTGTGGGCTATGCACACGAAAATATGGGAATCGGGCAGAATTGTAGTTTTTAGGCCGAAAAATGCAAAGAATAAGGAACTATCACGGCGGGGCAGTGACTATGGATCCTTAGGTCATATTTAATGGCCCAGAAAAATTTTAGACGATCCGAGACCGGGAGCCCTGGCCCACTCGGAAGGCGTGGGCTATCGCACACAAAAATATGGGAATTGGGCGGAATTCTATTTTTTGGCCGAAAAATGGAAAAAATGAGGAACGATCATGGCGGGGTGGTGACTATAGTTCCTTAGGTCGTATTTGATGGCCCGGGAAAATTTTAGGCGATCGGGGTCCGGGGGGCCTGGGACCACTCGGAAGGCGTGGGCTATAGCACACAAAAATATGGGAATCGGGCAGAATTCTAGTTTTTTGGCCGCAAAACCCAAAAACTAAGGAACGATCATGGCGGGGCGGTGAATATAGTTCCTTAGGTCGTATTTGATGGCCCGAATAAATTTTAGGCGAACACAGTCCGGGGGGCCTGGCCCACTCGGAAGGCGTGGGCTATAACACACAATAATATGGGAATCACGCGGAATTCTAGTTTTTTGGCCGAAAAATGCAAAACAATGAGGAACGATCATGGCGGGGCGGTGACTATGGATCCTTAGGTCGTATTTGATGGCCCGGAAAATTTTTAGGCGATTGGGGTCAGGGGTCCCGGGACCAGTTGGAAGGCGTGGGCTATAGCACACGAAAATATGGGAATCGGGGGAATTCTAGTTTTTAGGCCAAAAAATGCAAAAAATGAGGAACGATTATGGCAGGACAGTTACTATGGTTCCTTAGGTCATATGTAATGGCCCGGAAATTCTAGTGTTTTTGCCGAAAAATGCAAAAAGTGAGGAATGATCATGGCGGGGTGGTGACTATGGTTCCTTAGGTCATATGTAATGGCCCGAAAAATTTTTGGTGACTCGAGTCCGGGGGGGCTGGCCTACTCGGAAGGCGTGGGCTATAGCACACGAAAATATGGAAATCATGAGTAATTCTAGTTTTTTGGCCGAAAAGCGCAAGAAATGAGGATTGATCACGGCGGGGCGGTGAATATGGTTCCTTAGGTCGTATTTGATGTCCCGGAAAATTTTTACATGATCCGGGGGTCCCTGGACCAATTGGAAGGCGTGGGCTATAGCACACGAAAATATGGGAATCAAGCGTAATACTAGTTCTTTTGCCGTAAAATCCAACAAATGAGGAACGATCATGGTGGGGCGGTGACTATGGTTCATTAGGTCATATTTGATTGCCCAACAAAATTTTAGGCGAATGGGGTACGGGAGTCCCGGGACCACTTGGAAGGCGTGGGCTATAGCACACGAAAATATGAGAATCAGGTGGAATTCTAGTTTTTTGGCCGAGAAACACAAAAATTGAGGAACGATCATGGCGGGGAGTTGACTATGGTTCCTTAGGTCATATTTGATAGCCCATAAAAATTTTAGGCGATCCAGGGTCCGGTGGTCTCGGGACCACTTGGAAGGCGTGGGCTATAGCACACAAAAATATAGGAATCGGGCGGAATTCTAGTTTTTAAGCCGAAAAATGCAACAACTGAGGTATGATCATGGTGGGGTGGTGGATATGGTTCCTTAGGTCGTATTTAATGGCCCGAAAAAATTTTAGACAATCCGAGTCCGGTGGGCCCGGCCCACTCGGAGGCGTGGGCTGTAGCACACGAAAATATGGGAATTGCACGGAATTCTAGTTTTTTGGCCGAAAAATGGAAAATATGTGGAACGATCATGGCGGGGCGGTGACTAAGGTTCCTTAGGTCGTATTTGATTTCCCAAAAAACATTTAGGCGATCCGAGTCCGGGGGGCCCGGCTCACTCGGAAGGCGTGGGCTATAGCACACAAACATATGGGAATCGGGCGGAATTCTAGTTTTTTGGCCGCAAAAACCAAAAAATGCGGAACGATCATGGCGGGGCGGTGACTATGGTTCCCTAGGTCATATTTAATAGACTGGATAAAGTTTAGGCAGTCTGGGGTTCGGGGGTCCCGGGACCACATGTAAGGCGTGGGCTATGCACACGAAAATATGGGAATCGGTCAGAATTCTAGTTTTTATGCCGAAAAATGCAAAAAATGTGGAACGATCATGGCCCGGAAAAATTTTAGGTGATCCGAGTCTGGGTGGCCCGGCCCACTCGGAGGCGTGGACTGTAGCACACGAAAATATGGGAATTGCACGGAATTCTAGTTTTTCGTCCGAAAATGCCGAAAATGAGGAACGATCATGGCATGGCGTGTCTATGGTTCCTTAGGTAGTATTTGATGGCCCGGAAAACTTTTAGGTGATCCGGGGTCTGGGAGTCCCGGGACCACTTGGAAGGCGTGGGATATAGCACACAAAAATATGGGAATCGGGCGTAATTCTAGTTTTTTGGCCGAACAATGCAAAAAATGAGGAACGATCATGGCAGGGCGGTGACTAAGGTTCCTTAGGTAGTATTTGATGGCCTAACAAAATTTTAGGTGATCCATGTCCGGGGGGCCGGGCTCACTCAGAAGGCGTGGGCTATAGCTCACAAAAATATGGGAATCGGGCGGAATTCTAGTTTTCGGTCGAAAAATGCAAAAAATGAGGAATAATTATGGCGGGGTGGTGACTATGGTTCCTTAGGTCGTATTTAATGGCCCGGATAAATATTAGGCGATCCGGGGTCCGATGTCCCGGGACCACTTGGAAGTCATGGGCATAGCACACGAACATATGGGAATCGGGCGAAATTCTAGTGTTTAGGCCGAAAAATGAACAAAATGAGGAACGATCATGGCGGGGGGGTGCTATGATTCCTTAGGTTGTATTTAATGGCCCGGAAAAATTTTAGGCGATCCGAGTCTGGGGGCCCGACCCACTCGGAGGCGTGGGCTGTAGCACACGAAATTATGGAAATTTTGCGGAATTCTAGTTTTTTGGCCAGAAAACGTAGAAAATGAGGAACGATCAGGGCGAGGCGGTTACTATGGTTCCTTAGGTCTTATTTGATGGCCCAGAAGATGTTTTGGTGATCCAGGGTCTGGGGCTCCCGGGACCACTTGGAAGGCGTGGGCTATAGCACACGAAAATATGTGAATCGGGCAAAATTCTAGTTTTTTCACCGAAAAATGCAAAACACGAGGAACGATCATGGCTGGGTGCTGACTATGGTTCCTAAGGTCGTATTGGATGGCCCGAAAAAATTTTAGGTGATCCGAGTCCGGGGGGCCTGGCTCACTCTGAAGGCGTGGGCTATAGCACACAAAAATATGGGAATCGGGCGGAATTCTAATGTTTTGGACGAAAAACGCAAAACATGAGGAACGATCATGGTGTGGTGGTGACTATGGTTCCTTAGGTCGTATTTTATGGGCCGAAATTTTTTAGGCGATCACAGTCTGGGGGGCCTGGCCCACTCGGAAGGCATGGGCTATAACACACAATAATATGGGACTCACGCGGAATTCTTGTTTTTTGGCTGAAAAATGCAAACAATGAGGAATAATTATGGCGGGGTGGTGACTATGGTTCCTTAGGTCGTATTTAATGGCCCGGATAAATATTAGGCGATCCGGGGTCCGGGGGTCCCGGGACCACTTGGAAGTCATGGGCATAGCACACGAACATATGGGAATCGGGCGGAATTCTAGTTTTTAGGCCGAAAAATGCAAAAAATGAGGAACTATCATAGCGGGGGGGTGCTATGGTTCCTTAGGTCGTATTTAATGGGCCGGAAAATTTTAGGCGATCCGAGTCTGGGGGCCCGGCCCACTCGGAGGCGTTGGCTGTAGCACACGAAATTATGGAAATTTTGCGGAATTCTAGTTTTTTGGCCAAAAACGTAGAAAATGAGGAACGATCAGGGCGAGGCAGTTACTTTGGTTCCTTAGGTCTTATTTGATGGCCCAGAAGAATTTTAGGTGATCCAGGGTCTGGGGCTCCCGGGACCACTTGGAAGGCGTGGGCTATAGCACATGAAAATATGTGAATCGGGCAACATTCTAGTTTTTTCGCCGAAAAATGCAAAAAATGAGGAACGATCATGGCTGGGTGATGACTATGGTTCCTAAGGTCGTATTTGATGGCCCGAAAAATTTTTAGGTGATCCGAGTCCGGGGGGCCTGGCTCACTCTGAAGGCGTGGGCTATAGCACACAAAAATATGGGAATCGGGCGGAATTCTAATTTTTTGGCC
>AWOL01S0038542.1:16312-29319 GCA_000715115.1 Nicotiana otophora
CTCAATAAGGCCTCAAAAGACATGGCGGGCCTATCACCGGTCTGTGCCGCAACAACTGGCTGAACTACCCCAACTGGCGGGGCTACTGGAGCCTGATTTCGGGGAGCCATCTATTCTGGAGCGGGAGTAGTGGGAGTCTGTGCTCCTCCCCCAGTATGTGAGATGGTTGGTGCCACTGTAAATGTACCATTCTGGGCCATGCCCTCCATAAGACTCACTAAACAGACTAGAGCATCTTGAAGTACTAGAGTAGCTATGAATCCTTCCGGGACCTAAACTGGAACCTCCTCCTGAAAATCCACTTGAGGTTCTACCACATGTGCAGTTGCATGAGCTCTAGACTGAGCTCTACCTCTGCCTCTGCCTCGGCCTCTAGCACGGCCTCGACCTCGACCTCTACCCTTGGCCATAGTTGCCACCGGGGGCTCTGGTCTCTGTCCATCGGTAGATGTATTACGCGTTCTCACCATCTGCGAGAGAATAAGAATAGAATGGTTCAATCATCGGTGATAGAATAAAATCGCACGATAGAATAAGAACGAAGTTATATTGTTCTTAAACTTCATAGCCTCTGAGAGATAAGTACATACGTCTCCGTACCGATCCTTCAGACTCTACTAAGCTTGCTCGTGACTAGTGAGACCTATGTAACCTAGTGCTCTGATACCAACTGTCACGACCCAAAATTCCCACCTTCGGGACTGTGATGGCACCTAAGATTTCACTTGCTAGGCAAGCCAACGTTAGAATAATTTTATCCATTTTAAAATAATTTTAAATTGATTAATAACAAAGAAACAAATACGGAAGTAAAGTCTAAAATGTAGTGAATAATCCATAAAAATAGTGATGTCTAAATACCATCCCAGAATTGGTGTCACAAGTACACGAGCTTCTAGAATAATACAAATAAAGGGTCTGAATAAAAGAAAGCTGTCTGAAAACAAACACACAGCTAAAGTAAAGTAGACAGGGACTTCGGAACTATGGACGCCGTGCGGTTATACCTCAAGTCTCCTCTGAATAGCTGAAATCGGAGCAAGTCTATGGTACGCCGCTGGGACCAACTCCGAAATCTGCACAAGAAGTGCAGAGTGTAGTATCAGTACAACCGACCCCATATACTGGTAAGTGCCGAGCCTAACCTTAACGAAGTAGTGACGAGGCTAAGGCAGGTCACTTTCATTAACCTGTACGCAATAATAGTAATAACAATAATAATAGAAATAAATCAGGTAACTCATTTTAACAGTTGAAGCCAATTCAGCAGTCATAACCAATTATTATTTCTATCAATTTATGTTGCAGCGTCTTCCATAATATATTCATATTCAATCCTCCAATATATTCATTTTAGTCAAGTATATATAGACTTTTAAATAAGTCTGTTGCGGCGTGCAATCTGATCCCCCAATATAGACTTTTAAATAAGTCTGTTGCGGCGTGCAATCCGATCCCCCAATATGGACTTTTAATAAATCTGTCGTGGCGTACAATCCGATCCCCCTATATGGACTTTTAAACAAGTTTGTTGCGGCGTGCAATCCGATCCCCCAATATATATTTACTTTCATTTGCGTTGCGGCGTGCAACCCGATCCACCAATATATTTTAACAACTCATAAATGTAATAAAAATTACTCCAATAAATACCACGTTCAATGAGAAACTATTAAGCATCAAGGCACACAATAATTATAATTTATTTATGAACAAACAATGATAATTAGCAATTAATTGTGGAAATCATGGAGAAAATAGGCAGTTTAATATTTAATATGATAAATCTCAAATAGCAATTAAGACACATAAGTTAAATAAGTATGTAACAATTATTGCAGAAATTCAAAAATTAATTTTTGACAAGGAATATGAGTAAAACAATTAATATAATAATTAATTCATTATCTAAAACGATTTATGATTTTTCAAGTAATTATGCAAACAATTAATTTGACGACGCATAGACACTCGTCACCTCGCCTATACGCCGTTCACATACATTTCACATAACAAATAATTTAAGGGTTCTATTCCCTCAAGTCAAGGTTAACCACAATACTTACCTCGCTTTGCAACCAAATTCAAGAATCCAATACACCTTTGCCTCATGAATTCGTGTTCGAAATCCTCAAATCTAGTCATAAATAATTCAATATACTCAATATAAATCGTAGAAATTAATTCCATATGAATTTACTAATTTTTCGGATTAAAATTCAAAATTCATATAAAACAGTCAGTGGGGCCCACATCTCGAATATCGAAAAAACTTATGAAATCCGAACACTCGTTCCGAGATGAGTCCAACCATATAAAAATTATCAAATTTCGATATAAATGGACCTTCAAATCTTAATTTTTTATTTTTGGAAAGTTTTACAAAAATTCCAATTTCTTGCATCTAAATCAGAAATAAAGGATGAATATAGACATGGATTCATAAAATATAATCACTTTTGGTTATAAAATACTTACCCACTTCAAAGTCATGAAAATCTCCTTTGAAATCGCCGAACTCCGATACTTAAAACTCAAAAATGAGTAAAAGTGGTGATTTCTGAATCTATGGATTATGCCTAGTGATTCCTTAATCGCGATCGCGTGAATAGACTCGCGATCGCGAAGCTCTACTTTGCTGCCCCAGAAATTTACTCTACGTGAACACATAAAACACCACGCGAACGCGATGCTCTGGCTCTCAAACTTACACGATCGCGAACGACCTCACGCGATCGCGATGAGTAAAGCGCGTGGTTCAGCTTTAGCCTCTTTAACTCTACGCGAACGCGACCTTGGCCACGCGTTCGCGAAGCACCACTTCACACTCCTACGCGACCGCGTCCTCAAATTCGCGAACGCGAAGAACAACTTTGGTTGGCCTCTCATATTGCCTTACGCGATCGCGAGATCTCCCCCGCGAACGCGATGAAGAAAACTTCTGCAACAAAACACCAGAAAATCTGCCATCCTCCTTAAGTCCAAAATGTCCCGTTGAGCATCTGAAACTCACCCAGCCCTCGGAGCTCCAAACCAAACAAGCACACAAGTCCTAAAATATCATACGAACTTGCTCGCGCGATCAAATCGCCAAAATAATACTTAGAACTACGAATTGAACCCCAAACCGAATGAAATTTTTAAGAAAACTTTAAAATTTATATTTTCACAACCGGACGTCCGAGTCACGTCAAATCAACTCCGTTTCTCATTAAATTCGGCACACAAGTCATAAATATTATAGTGGACCTATACCGGGCTTCGAAACTAAAATACGGACCCAATGTCAATAAATCCAACATCAGTAAATTCTTAAAACTCATTAAGCTTTCAAACTTTTAATTTTTTATCAAAATTCCATATCTCGGGTTAGGGACCTCGGAATTCAATTCCCGGCATACTCCCAAGTTCCAAATCATGAAACGGACCTATTGGAACTGTCAAAACTGTAATTCGAGTCTGTTTGCTCAAATTGTTGACCAAAGTTAACTCAGTTGAATTTTAAAGCTCTATTTTACATTTTAATCCATTTTCACATAACAACTTTTCGAAAAATTATACAGGCTGTGCACGCAAGCCGATGAATGATAAATAGTACTTTTTAAGGTCTTAGAATATGGAATTAATTATTAAATTTAAAGATGACATTTTGGGTCATCACAGAAACTTCCAAAAAAAGTGATTAGCATGCTTTTGGAAATTTTGCTCGTGTGTTTTTTATGACTTTGGATTAAAAGAAATACTTAAGAAAAAAATGAAAAATCTAATAACTCTTTTTTGGGGTTAGAATTCTAAGTCTTACCGAAAAATATTATATAAGAGGGTTATCGTTCCATTCAAAAAGAGTTATTGTCTCCCAACCTTTAACGGTTAAGAGGGTAATTAAAGTGTATTTTACTCTTTATTTATTTATCGTAAAGATCGGATATGAAATCAGGTCAACCCATTGCAAAAATTGGAGGCATTTATCAATGCATATTATCCTCGGATCGAGATCGGTCTCATTCCAAGAATTTGAATGCATTTTCGATTTTGGAAGGTGTGAGAGAGAAATTGATTTAAAATAATATGTTGCATTATTTATAGAGCTAGAATAGCCTAGCAAGACTTGAATATGAAGCAACTTAATAAATAAGAAAACAATTATAATCCATGGAAGAGAATTATATATGTTTACCCTTAATAATAATTGAATTTGTAAGTGGTTTTAAGAATACGTGGATTAATTTGACACAGAACGATAAATTGAACTATAAGTAAAGCAAATAATAATAAAGTAAATTCAAACCGTGTGACTTGAACAGTTATATCCTTGAGAAATAGACCTCATTCGAACTGAATATGATCCAAATAATGTCAAATACAGAAGAACAGTAGCTTGCAGAAAGAAAATAATATTATAATGCTTTTGGGATGCGTGTTACAATGTGATTTACAAATAATCAGACCTCCTTTATATAGTAGGGGAGTCAAACTTTAGGTACAACTCTATATAAGATAAAAAATCTCATGATTTGCTAATTAAGCGGTTTCATTGATATGTGCCGAGATTCCCGCCGTGATGCACGACTGGTTACGGATATTTCGGTCTTTCGTTATTTTGGTTTGATGATGTTCTCTCGAGCTAATTCGGAGTCGGAGTCAGTTCCGAGGTCACGAACTCGGTAATCTTTGAAGGCGCATGTTCTAACCTCGTACCTAGGTTCGATGGAACCTGGGGTCGATCTTCAATCCATTACGTTTCGGTTCCGATCCGTCATGCAATAGATGAGCCCGGTTTCAGCCGTATAGAATATAAATTCAAGCCTTTGAAAAGAATAGTTTAATCACCATATTTAAGTTACAAAATGCTATAGATAAGGTACAACCTTAATCATGTATCTGGAGTAATAATCGGATCTCTAAATCAGGTCAACTCCTTTTAAGTGGGACAATAATTGGAAGCACTAATTTAATACACATTATGTCCTGATCAAGATCTCAGCCTATCTATTAAAACGCATATTTTTATTTTTTATTTTGGGAGGTTTGAGAGAGAAAGATACTTTAAATAATACGATATATATTGTATTTTTAGAAAAAGGGAGGATAGCTTGGCAAGACTTGAATATTATTGAAGTTAATTCTTCTAATGCCAATGATCACAACTTAGTACTAGGCACCGCATATTTTTTCACAAAAAATATTTACGTTTAAGTTTTTAGCTTCTTGATTATGAGCAAGACCAAACTAACGAATTCGACTAATTAAATTAGACGGACAATTATGTTCTTTTTAAAAGTTTAGGTTAAAAATGCAAAATGAAAATTTGAAATCATAATTCGTTTTCCGTTATTAAAGGTTGATTAGACCGTTTACAAATTTTAATATAAAGATTGATATAACCACAAGTATTATATACAGATATATAAACCATCAATGCACGCAATAATATACATTTCAAGCAATTGAAACACTGAATAATAACAAGTAATATTACGACAAATCCAATTGGAACTTCTAATTATAAAATCTTAATATCCTATAGAAATCCTAATGAAATTGTATCCAAATGGAAAAGAGAAATGTATAACATTTTTTTTTGTCAGTAAATATTTTATAATCACCAAGGTATCATTACAAAACACAACCTGCTATCTGAAAAACAGATACACAAATTCCTACTACCTCAAGGGCTACATACTAGCACTTAAATGTATAATTTCATCTATTAAAGTGAACTATGTCTAGTCTAAGAGTAGGGGTGTACAAATGAAACCCAAACCGCATAAATCCGAGTCAAACCGAGAAAAAAAATCCGACTATGGTTTGGTTTGATTGGTTTGGTGATGGAAAAACAAAACCGACGATATTTGGTTTAGTTTGGTTTTAATTAAAAAAAGTCAAACCGAAACCAAACCAACCCGACATTATATGTATAGAAATTTTAAATATATTTAATACATAAAATTATTAATTGTAGTGTAGTTTATAAATATTTCTTAAGCTTTTTCATAATTTTATCTTTTAACGTACTATTTCAAGCTTGGACTTATAATTTTTGGATGCTCCAATAAGTTTTATAGTCCATAAATATTAGTAACTCAAATAAATCTTAAACCAAAATTAAATCAATACCAATGATAGTAAAAGACATTCAATTCAATTGTACTATGAATGAAAATAGTGTTGAAGCGAGACCGCAGGCGCGGTCAAGTCCGCCGCAGAAGCGAAAATCCCTGGGTAGTAGAACAGTCCGAGATTTTTCTTATTTTTAGACATTTCAAGCACGGATTTAGGCGATTTCAAAGGGAGTTTTCACGACTTTGAATCGGATAAGTGTTCTATAACCAAAAGTGATTATATTTCATAAATCCATATCTATATTCATCATTTATTTCGGATTTAGATGGAAGAAATTGGATTTTTTGTAAAACTTTCCAAAAATGAAAAATTAAGATTTGAAGGTCCATTTGACATCGGAATTTGGTAATTTTTATATGGTTAGAATTGTCTCGGAACGGGTGTTCGAATTTCGTAAGTTTTTTCGAGATTCGAGATGTGGGCCCCACTATTGAGTTTTGAGATGAATTTCATATTTTAATCCTAAAAATTAGTAAATCCATATGGAATTAATTCCTACGATTTGTATTGAGTATATTGAATTATTTATGAATAGATTTGACGATTTTGGACATGAATTCGCAAGGTAAAGGTTTATTGGATTCTTGAATTTGGTTGCACAGCGAGGTAAGTGTCATAGTTAACCTTGGCTTGAGGGAGTAGGATTTATTTGTCTATTTTCTACGTGATTTGATGTGCGGATACAACGTATATGTGAGGTAACGAGTACTTATGCATTGAGGTTGAGAAAGCATGCGTGTGGATTTGATGAACTGGATATTCAAACCATATTTGGATTCTTTTGTGGTTCTATTCATTGATGATATCTTGATTTACTCCAGTAGTAGAGAGGAGCATGAGCAGTATCTTTGGAGTGTGCTTCAGACTTTGATGAATAATCAGTTATATGTCAAATTGTTAAAAATGAATTTTGGTTAGAATGAGTTGGTTTTTTGGGGCATGTTATATCGGCAGAAGGCATAAAAGTAGATCCTAAGAAAATTGAGGCTGTTCAGAATTATACCTAGACCTACTTCAGTTAAAGAGATACGGAGTTTTCTGGGTTTGGCAGGTTAGTATCGTCGGTTCGTGGAGGAGTTTTCATCTATAGCAAGCCCATTGACCAGACTGACCCAGAAATGTGTCTCATTCAAATGGTGAGATGAGTGTGAGTTGAGATTTCAGAAGTTCAAGACCGCTTTGACTACGACGCCAGTGTTGGTATTACCCATAAGTTCAGGATCTTATACGGTGTATTGTGATGCCTCTCGCGTTGGGCTTGGTGCAGTATTGATGCAAGATGGCAGGGTGATTGCATATGTGTCGGGGCAGTTGAAAGTTCACGAGAAGAATTATCCTGTTCATGACTTAGAATTGGCAGCCATTGTTCATGCACTGAAGATTTGGAGGCATTACCTATACGGTGTCTCGTGTGAGGTATTTACTGATCATCGTAGCTTACAATATCTGTTCAAACAAAAGTATCTCTATTTGAGGCAGAGAAGATGGTTGGAGCTGTTGAAGGACTATGATATCACTATTTTGTATCACCCCGAAAAGGCCAATGTGGTGGACGATGCTTTGAGTAGAAAAGCTGTGAGTATGGGCAGTCTTGCATATATTCCGGTGGGTGAGAGACCGTTAGAGGCAGATATTCTGACTTTGGCTAATCAGTTCGTGAGGTTAGATGTTTCAGAACCCAGTCGGGTTCTAGCTTGCACAGTCGCTCGGTCTTCTTTATATGAGCGCATCAGAGAGCGGCAGTATGATGATCCTCATTTACTTGCCCTTAAGGACACAGTATGGCACGCTGATGCCAAACAGGTTGCTGTGGGGGAAGATGGAGTTCTGCGAGTGCAGTGTTGTATTTATGTGCCTAATGTGGAAGGGCTTCGTGAATTAATTCTGGAAGAAGCCCACAGTTTCCGGTATTCTATTCATCCAGGTGCGCCAAAATGTATCAAGATTTGCGGCAACATTACTAGTGGAGGAGAATGAAGAAGGATATAGTTGCATATGTAGCTCGATGTCTGAATTGTCAGCAAGTTAAGTACGAGCATCAGAGACCCGGTGGTTTGCTTCAAAAGTTAAAAATTCCTGAGTGGAAGTGGGAACGTATCACTAAGGATTTTGTTGTTGGCCTTCCACGGACTCAGAGAAAATTGGACGCAGTTTGGGTCATTGTGGACAGGTTGACCAAGTCAGCACATTTCATTTCAGTGGCCGTTACCTATTCTTCAAAGCGGTTAGCTGAAATTTACATTCGTGAGATTGTCCGCCTTCACGGTGTGTCCGTGTCTATCATTTCTGATCAAGGTACGCAGTTCACTTCGCACTTTTGGAGAGCTGTACATCGTAAGTTAGGCACGCGGATTGAGTTGAGTACAACATTTCATCTACAGACAGACGGATAGTCAGAACGCACTATTCAGATATTAGAAGATATGCTCCGCGCTTGTGTTATAGACTTTGGAGGTTCTTGGGATCAATTCTTGCCACTTGTGGAGTTTGCCTATATTAATAGCTACCAGTCGAGCATTCAGATGGCTCCATATGAGGCATTATACGGAAGACGGTGTCGTTCGCCAGCTGGTTGTTTGAACCAGGAGAGGCTCGGTAGTTGGGTACCGAATTGGTACAGGATGCCTTGGATAAGGTCAAAATTATTCAGGATCAACTTCACACAGCTCAGTCTAGGCAAAAGAGTTATGCTGACCGTAAAGTTCGTGACTTTAAATTCATCGTTGGAGAGAGAGTATTGCTCTGGGTTTCACCTATGAAGGGTGTAATGAGATTCAGAAATAAGGGCAAGTTGAGGTCTAGGTATATTGGACCCTTTGAAATTCTTGAAAAGGTGGGTGAAGTAGCCTACAGGCTTGTACTACCACCTAGTTTATCAGCAGTTCATCCGAAGTTCCATATGTCTATACTCCGGAAATATCATGGTGATCCGTCCCATGTATTAGATTTCAGCTCAATCCAATTGGACAAAGATTTGACTTATGAAGAGGAGCCAATAGCTATTCTAGCCCGGCAGGTCCGACAGTTGAGGTCTAAGAGTTATCCATCAGTTTGAGTGCAATGGAGAGGTCAGCCGGTAGAAGCATCTATATGGGAGACCGAGTCGGACATGCAGATTAAATATCCACACCTTTTCACCAGCTCAGGTACTTTTCTAATTCCGTTCGAGGACGAACGTTTGCTTTAGAGGTGAAGAATGTGATGACCCAAAAGGTCATCTTTAAATTTAATAATTAATTTTGTGTTCTATGACCTCAAAAAATACTATTTATCATTCCCCGATTTGCGTGCATAGTTAGTATAATTTTTCAGAAAGTTTTTATGCGAAAAATGGATTAAAATGTGAAATAGAGCCTTAAAACTCAACTGAGTTGACTTTGGTCAACATTTTGAGGAAACAGACTCAGATCAGTATTTTGACAGCTCTGGTAGGTCCGTATCGTGATTTGGGACTTGAACGTATGCCCAGAATTTAATTTGGAGGTCCCTAGCTCAAGTTATGGCCATTTAACGGAAACTAGGAATTTAATGACTACGGAGTTGACTTTTTGATATCGGGGTCAGAATCTGATTCTGGATACTGAAATGGCTCTGTTATGTCATTTATGACTTATGTGCCAAATTTGAAGTCATTCCGGATTCATTTAACATATTGCGGCACAAGTTTTGGTAAATGAAAAAGTTTGAAACTCTTAAGTTCGAATCGAGGTGTGAATTATAATTTTGATATTTTTTAATGTGATTTGAGACCCCGAGTAGGTCCGTATTATGTTATAGGACTTGTTGACATATTCGGACGGGGTCCCGAATACCCCGAATGTGATTCGAATCGAAATCGGAACGAAAATTGGACTTAAGCAAAATCTAGAATTTTGCTGCTTCTGGTGCCTTCGCTTCTGCAAAGCCTTAGCCACAGAAGCGGCTCCACAGAAGCGAGCAATCCCTCGCAGAAGCGGCCTGGGCAAGCTGGGCAAAGAGCCGCAGGTGCGGGGCCTCAAACGCACCCACGCTTCAGCAGAAGCAAACCCTTCGATCGCAGAAGCGGAAGACAGCGCAAGTGCGCATTTGATTCCACAGAAGCGAGATCATAGGCGCGGTCAAGTCCACCATAGAAGCGAAAATCCCTAGGTAGTGTCTAAATCGAAGAGTCCGAGATTTTCTCATTTGTAGACATTTCAAGCACGAATTTAGGCGATTTCAAAGGGGGTTTTCACGACTTTGAATTGGGTAAGTGTTCTATAACCAAAGGTGATTATATTTTATAAATTCATGTCTATATTCATTATTTATTTCGGATTTAGATGGAAGAAATTGGAACTTTTGTAAAACTTTCCAAAAATAAAAACTTAAGATTTGAAAGTTCATTTGACATCGAAATTTGGTAATTTTTGTATGGTTGGACTCGTCTCGGAATGGGTATTCGGATTTCGTAAGTTTTTTCGAGATTCGAGATGTGGGACCCACTGTTGATTTTTGAGATGAATTTCGGATTTTAATCCGGAAAATTAGTAATTTCCTATGAAATTAATTCCTACAATTTGTATTGAGTATACTGAATTATTTATGACTAGGTTTGAGGATTTTAGACACAAATTCGCGAGGCAAAGGTTTATTAGATTCTTGAATTTGGTTGCAAAACGAGGTAAGTGTCGTGGTGGTTAACCTTGACTTGAGGGAGTAAGACTTATTTGTCTATTTACTACGTGATTTAATGTGCGAATACAACATATATGTGAGGTGACGAGTACTTATGCGTTGGGGTTGAGTCAAAGAATGCGTGTGGAAATTGTTTATTGTGAATAATTGTCTATTTAATTAAGATATTCCTGCTTAAGTTTATTATTGATTATTTGATCATTATTCGTGAAATTATTATTCATTTAATTATTGTTGAATATTTTAGAAGGTAAGGTCAGTATTCTGGTATGAAATGATTGATAAGTGTATATCCTCGCATTTAAATACTCTTATGAAATTATATTATTATTTTCATGGTAAGGAAGAGTGTAAAAGCACAAAGGGTGATGCCGTGCCATTTTTATTATCTACAATATCATTATCATGGTAAGAAAGAGTGTAAAAGCACAAAGGGTGATGCCGTGCCATTTTTATTATCTACAATATCATTATCATGGTAAGAAAGAGTGTAAAAGCACGAAGGGTGTTGCCGTACCATTGGTGAGTGTAAAAGTACGAAGGGTGATGCCGTGTCATTTTCAGAGAGTGTAAAAGCACGAAGGGTGATGCAGTGTCAAATGAGAGTAAAGGCACGAAGGGTGGTACCGTGCCATTTTCATATCATTAGTTGCTCATTTTATTGTTGAGGAATTATTTGGATGCTAAGTGATATATCAACCCCCTTCGCATGTTCCCTCCCAAATTTATAAAGTGTTATTTATTGTTTTATTGTTGCTTCGTATTTGTATATACTTGTACAGGTTGTTTACGTACATGTCATGTCATAGCCTCGTCACTACTTCGTCGAGGTTAGGCTCGACACTTACGGAGTACATGGGATTGGTTGTACTCATACTACACTCTGCACTTCTTGTACAGATTTTGGAGTTGGTTCCAGTAGCGTACCGTAGACGTGCTCGGATTCAGCTACTTAGAGGAGACTTGAGGTATAACTGCACAGCGTTCGCAGTTTTGAAGTCCCTTCTATCTTATCTCAGCTGTGTATTGTCTTTCAAACAGCTTGAGTATTATTCAGACCTTTCTTTGTATTATTCTAGTAGCTCGTGTACTTGTGGCACCAGATTCGGGGATGTATTTTGATAATTCGGTATTTATGGCCTTCCACACTTTATTACAGTAATTGACTTCTATTTAATTAAAATTACTTTAAAATAGTTAAGATTTTTTTAGCGGTGGCTTGCCTAGCAAGTGAAATATTAGGCGTCATCACGATCCTGAAGGTGGGAATTTCAGGTCGTGACAGTTGGTATTAGAGCACTAGGTTACTTAGGTCTCACGAGTCACGAGCAAGCTTAGTAGAGTCTGAAGGATCGGTACGGAGACGTCTGTACTTATCTTTCAGAGGCTATGTAGTTTAGGAACAATATCACTTCTTTCTTAATCTGTCGTGCGATCTCATTCTATCATTGATGATTGAACCATTCTATTCTTATTTTCTCGCAGATGGTGAGAACACGTAATTCATCTACCGATGGAGAGGGACCAAATCCCCCGGTGGCAACTATGACTAGGGGTAGAGGTCGAGGTCGTGCCAGAGGCCGAGGTAGATGAAGAGGCAGAGCTCAAGCTAGAGCTCGAGTAGCAGCACCCGTAGTAGAACCTCAGGTGGATCTTTAGGAGGAGGTTCCATTTCAGACCGTACCAGTTGGACCAGTTCAGGTCCCGGAAGGATTCATAGCTACTCTAGTGCTTCAGGACGCTCTAGTCCGTTTGGTGAGTCTTATGGAGGGCGTGTCCCAGAATAGTATGTTTCCAGTGGAACCAGCTGTCTCACAGGCTGGGGGAGGAGCACAAACTCCCACTACTACCAGTAGCATCAGCCGTCTCACAGGCTGGGGGAGGAGCACAAACTCCCACTACTCCCACTCCGGAGCAGATGGCTCCCCAGTAGCAGGCTCTAACAGCCCCACCAGTTGGGGTAGTTCATCCAGTTATTGCGGCATAGGACGGTGATAGGTCCGCCATGTCTTCTGAGGCCTTATTGAGACTGGATAAGTTTACTAAGCTCTTTCCAGTTCACTTTAGTGGTACACCTTCTGAGGANAGAATAGTATGTTTCCAGTGGAACCAGCTGTCTCACAGGCTGGGGGAGGAGCACAAACTCCCACTACTACCAGTAGCATCAGCCGTCTCACAGGCTGGGGGAGGAGCACAAACTCCCACTACTCCCACTCCGGAGCAGATGG